>JZKD02S1157959.1:10529-26671 GCA_000966675.3 Picea glauca | reverse complement strand
AACAATATCCCAAGGCACTTATTTTACTTCCTTAACCATGGTCAATGCTCGGTGACCCATCCTCAACATGAAAAACATCCTAATGTCATTCATATCTAACTCTGATGCCAAAGACCCCAAAAATAGGTCCTATGTTGTGGTTTACAAGTATTATTCATGGTGATTGAACATAAAAAGTGATGTTTAGGTCCGAAGGCCTAAATTTTTCCTCCCCTAACAATTTAACTTGAGCTTGATAAGGTTCACTTAGGGATAAACCTCATTGTCACCCCCCCCAAACCATGTTTAGGGTCACCTCAAGGCCCATTTTTAGTGCACAAAACCTACTTATGGTGCTTGTATCCCACTTTTATGATAAAGAACCATTCCATATCCATTATAAGGATTCTTGGTGTGGGAGTTATATGCATTCCTATTTAGGGCCTATTTTATGGTTTATTCATGGTGTTGATATCCCTCTAGTGGGTCATATATACCCTACAAGAGTCTTGTGTGGTTTTTAAAGAATGTGTTTAGTGGGTTGTAGTTGTTTTAAATAGTTCTTAAGCATGAGAATATCCATTTAGGGAAAAAGGGCCCTTTTTTTCCTCTCTTGACCTTGGTTATACATAAAGATCCATTATTTGTTTTCAACTAACCTAGTCATGGAACCCTTAGTCTCCTTTTGTCTCCTTGGAGGTGATTGATACCTTATAGAGGTCATACGTGGTGGTTTGAGGACTCATCCATGTATATTGATCCTATGAAGAAAGGATTAGGGTTATAGGCTCTTGTTTCCTTTCCTTAATTATGTTTAAGGACCCAAGATCCATCCATTATTCCTAGGACCTCTTAATGGTTCCCATATTCAACTTGTGTTTCAAAGACTCCCTATAGACAACCCATGTCATGGTTTATAGGTGTTGTTCATGGTGGTTGATATTGAGAAGTTTCAATTACAACCTAAGGAATTTGTTTATTCCTTAAACACATTTATGTCTTCACATCTATTTTCTAGTGCACAAAACCTACTCATGGCTCCTATATCCTAGTCAAAGATCAAATACCCCCTATAAAGTTTTATATGGTTTGGATTAAGGAATTATTTAAGGATTTTGAAATCATGAATCTTAAATAATATTCTAATTCATTTTTTTTATTCTTTGATGATGGTGAGGGTCCCATGTGGTGGTCTAAATATTCATTCATGGTGATTAATATTGAGAAGCTATGTTTAATACATGAGGTTGTTATTTCCTTCCCTCAACCATGTTCAATATCCTCAACCTATTTTTTATTCACCACAATCATTGTCAAGGCCCTAAGACCCATCTAAAATGGGAAACAAATATTAATCACACCCATATCCAATTCCTAGGGAAAAGACATCCTAGTGAGGGATAGTGTCATAGTTTCTAGGTGTTGTTCATGGTGTTTCAACTTGAGAATGTTCAATTAGGGTTTAAGGATATTGTTCTATCCCTGGACCTTGTTTAGGTTCTAAGACCCATTTCTAGTGCATAAAACCTAATCACAAATATTTTGTCCCACTTGGAGGCCTATAAATAACCACTAAAATGTGTTGAAATATTGTAGCTACAAAGAGTGTTTTATTTATTTATTGAGTCATTATTCATTAGATCAATCCCCTTTTGTGGATTGATCATGTCAAGCATTGTAATTGACAAAATGCCTTTTTGTGGATTGGTCTAACCCTAATTGTATTATGAAAATTAAGAAGTCGTCGCCTAGGCCTAATTAAAGTTATTTTAACCACTAAGAAGACAAGTCGGCCTTGCGCCTCATTATAAATAAAGGAATCCAAAACCTCATTATTTCACTCACTCATTCTCTCATCCAGTGTGCAAGTTTGGTAGTCTCATTTGGAAGAAGAAGGAAGAGAGAGGGCCATTGCTCATTGTTGGATATTCTCTAGTGTTTTGGTTTATTGTCTTGGCATTGTATTGGCTATCTATATTAAGGAATGTTTTATTGGGTTTTCTCCTCCATGAGGGTTTCCTAGGATAAATTTTGTGTATCTTGTGATTGTGTTTCTCTTGGTGATCCTACCTACACTATTGTTATCTATTAAATTGAAAATAAACCTCATAATAACTTAAACCTTAACATGGTATCAGAGCTAAGATGAAGAGAGCATCTTTCACTGGATAAAGAAAAATGTTACTGTTGTCGTACAAGAAAATTAGGGCTTTTGTTGAAGAGGAATATCATATTAAAAGCATCTAAAAAATTGTGTCCTAGCCTAGGGAAATCTTTGTCACCTTCAACGCACTTTTTCGGTGGACAAAACTCCCAGAAAGTGAATCCCTAGTTTTCATTGGTACCAAAAAACCAGAAGTATCAGAAAAACAGGAAACCAGAACCAGTACCAGAAGTATCAATACATATTTCCACAAGCTCAGTTTCAAGGGGTAAAATTTGAATTTTCAAAAATATGACTGTACCATCTTACTTACCTCAGCTCTATGCATCTAGCCCCTAGATCATAATTTCAAAATTTGAAGTTTGAAAAATTAGGGTTTCCTCATAAAACCCTAAGTTGTAGTTGCAGTTGCAGTTGCATTTTCAGAATCAGTTGAAGTATCAGTTGCGGTATCGGTTGAAGTATCAGCTGTAGTACCAATTGTAGTCACCCTTGAAGTTTTTAAGACTTAGTAACTATTATCGTTGCTACTAGATGGTGACACTACATACAAATAGTATCAGAGGTATGTATTCACATATGTTTAAAGTGTTAATATTTAAAAGGTATTTGTAGGAGAAGGTATCTCTTTCCATAGATCTAGAAGGATCTCAAGATCCAACACATTCAAAGGAATAATGCAACCCAGGTTTGATTATTCTGATATGCATCTACTTGTTATGAAATTATTTTGATCTAAGTTGAAGGTTGAAGCTATGACCATCATACTAACCTTTGGTCAAAATTTAAGTCAAAGTATTATATTTATTAAATTTGATATCTTAGAGTTTATCCTCTAACCCAAATTTCTATAAATATAGCATATTGTCTTAGTATATAAGATAGGTTGAAGAAAGCACTTATCATCTTGAGTGAAGGAGACTTGGAAGAAACACAACACACTCATTATTGAGGACAAGACTCCACGTTCCAGGCTTGATTAATTAAGTTGATAATATTCAAAGTTGCACATGACAATTTTATAACTATAACCCCTTTACAAGTAAGCACTATAGTTGAGGTAGCAGTCTTTGAAAAGTATTATACTTGGTAGCATGTGAGAATATTGAGATAAATGCTTAATGTAATCATTTACTAGATACAACTAACATCTCTACTAGGAGAAACTTCTTGTGTTGATTCCAGGTTACCATGGAGGAATGTTTGATCAAAACACTAGAAGAGTGTTTACCTCATTTCATATTGTATTTCTTACTTTTGATCTTTGTTTCAAACAGGTCACAAGTGAAAGCTATAAAGGAAATATTGTGACGATTATTCATGATATTATTTTATTTACTATTATAAAAAGAGTATTATTCTTTCTCGTTGTTTTGTTAACCTTGTTTCAGGTTACATGTCATAACCCTGAGAAAGCTATAGCGAAGGTTGCAGAAGGAAACAAATTAGATGAGACATGAAGTAGACTATGTACATAAACATATACATTCATGTACCAAAGAAGATAAATAAGAAGATATCTTTTTAAATCCATAGTATCTCATATGGAGATTGATTATAAGCAACAAAAGGATCGAAATATGACCGAACATTAGAACAAGAACTCACAGTAGACTTATTCAAAGGATAATGAAGCCACCTTGACAGGAAGCATAACTCACTTCAAGTCTGACTCAGATTTTCATATTTAGACTTGGTATTCAACACGAAGTATACCCCATAAGAGACGATGAAGTCATTTAGGACTTAGAAGAAATCAAGAGTAATCATGATCTCAGAAAGGATCAAGATGAAGAGACAACTTCTAGGACTGGGAGATAGATGCCATGAGAATACTAGATCATAGCTTCAGAAACTTCTAAGAGATATGAAATCTCTTGGGAATATTCCCTTGTTTCAGTGACAGAGATGGAATCTAGTCAGAAATACTAGGATATGGATTTTTCCGTGAGACTAGAAGAGAAGTCAGTATTGACCTCCAAGATTGATATAACAGATCAAGAATGTTGTAGATGTACAAATAATGATGTGTTTCCCAAGGATTCTCCCAGCAAGAGGGAGAATACTATGATGAGACACTTACTCCAAAATTGAAGAAATAGTTCCAGTATTCATGAAGACAACCAAAACAACCATGATTCATATATAGTATGAGATGCAGGGGGAGAAATCCCAATTTTTAAAATTGAGTGGAAGTTGGTGTGGTACATTAGTTGGGACATGGAGACATGACTGCAATAAAAAATAGAGTCACCTCCATGAAAGAAGAAGATCTACCTTCAGTATCAGTTATTGAGCCACTCTCAATTTTAGATGACGTTGTTGTTGTGATATAATAAGAGGAGCTACTCATAGATTTCAACAGTCACAGTGAGAATAGAGCAACCATTCTCAGCTTCAGATTAGTTGCAGGTGCATATTCCCACTTCCAGAAGGAAGAGTTGCAGAAAGAGGAGAGGACATACTCTCAGGAAGTGAGATAGATAGTTATTTGAAAAAAGCACATAGAGCTAGCACATGATTGTGCAGATTAATTTGTAGCTGAGAAAGTATACTAGATTGGTACAATGTAATGTGAAAATTTGTTTTTAAGTTGAATATAGAAAGACTCGGGTCTGCAGGTTGAAGAAGTATCTATACACATTGAATCAAGCTCCTAGAGCTTGATATGGAAGAATTGACAATTTTCTAAAGATCTTGGGCTTTACCAAGAGTAAAGTTGATTCTAACATTTACCTCAAGGTCATGAATGATGATCCAATAATGTTAATAATATATGTATATGATGTATTCTTGACAAGATGAAGAAAATCTCATCACAGATTTAAGAAGAAGCTAGCTATAGAGTTTGATGAAAGACCTAATGCTTTATCTCTTAGGTATTGAAGTTTGGTAGAACCCAGAGAAGATCTTCCTTAACCAAGGGAAGTATGTAGTTGAAATAATGAAGAGGTTTAACATGTTGGAATGTAAATCCATGTACACACCCATGGAAATGAAGTTGAAGCTCCTAGAAGACACTTCGTTAGAATTGGTTTATGCTACTCTATACTGACAGATTATTTTTTCAATGATGTATATGATGAATACTAGACCAAATACGTGTTTTGTTACATTTTGAGTCAGTATCTGGTAGAACCAAGATGTGTTCACCTTGATGATGAAAAACATGTGATGAGATACCTTAAGGGTACATTGGACTTTGTTTTTTTCTATACTAGAGATCATGACTTCAGATTGTATGGATATAATTATTTAGATTGAGTTGGAAGTGTTTCTAATAGAAGAGCACTTCAGGATGTTGTTTCAGTCTTGGGTCATCCATGACTTCATGGTAGAGTAGGAAGGAACCCAATATTTCTACCAGCATGACAAAATCATAATATATTGCAGCATGTTCCGCCAGTTGTGAATCCATATGGATTTATATTTTGTTGAAAGATCTATTTGATCTAGATATGGAATCCACCATGATCCTACGTGATAACTAAAGGTGTATAAAAATGATGTGTTCCATGATGATTCAAAGCACATAGATATCCAATATCACTTCATTTGTGATATGGTGCAAAGAGGAGCCATAAAGCTCCATTATGTTGGCACAAATGAACAGGTTATTGATGTGCTGACCAATCTCCTATCTCGTGTAAAGTTTAAGCATTATATCCTAGGGACTCTTTTGATTCCTGGGAAGATCCTTTGGATATTTCAGAGTACCACAAGATGTTGATGCCAACCTCATGCTGAATATTTCCGGTGTTGTGCTAATGTTGTTGTGATGCCAACCTCATGCTGAATATTTCCAGCTTTGTGTTGATGTTGTTGTGATGATATCCTCGTGTTGAATATTTCCATCTTTTTTCTAATGTTGTCATGATGCCAGCCTCATGATGGATATTTCCAATTTTGTGATGATGTTTTTGTGATGCCAGCCTCATGATGAAGATTTCCAACTTCGTGTTGATGTTGTTGTGATGCCAGCCTCGTGCTGAAGATTTCCATATTTTTGTTGATGTTTTTGTGATTCCAGCGTCATGCTAAAGATTTCCAGCTTCATTTTGATGTTATTGAGATTTCATCTTCGTGATGAATATTTCTAGCCTAGTGATGATGTTGATGATTCTCTAGCCTTTTTGATGTGATACAGTTTTTGTTGATGTTGTATCATCCTTTCATTTTTATTGATGATGATGATGTATTAGTGTTATACTAATCTATGTTGATGCAGATGATGACGATTCCACTTCAGCTTCTTGTTGAAGATGATGACGATGATGCCACTTCATCTTCTTGTTGAAGATCATGATGATGATGCCACTTCAGCTTCTTGCTGAAGATGATGATGATGATGTTATTTTATCTTTAATGATGATTATGATAATGTTACTTTAGCCTCACGCTAAAGATGATGATGATGTTACTTTAACCTTATGCTAATGAGGATGATGATGTTACTCTAGCTCCATGTTGTGAACGATGACGATGATAAAAAATTTCAATGATTTATAGATATGACAATTAGTGTTCCAGATGTTGTTTCCCTCTCTCTCTCCTGATGATGTTGTAGAATAACCTTGTTGTTAATGAGTAGTGTTGAAATATTGTAACTGCAAAAAGTATTCTATTTATTTATTAAGTCATTACTCATTAGATCAATCCCCTTTTGTGGATTGATCATGTCAAGCATTGAAACTGACCAAATCCCATTTTGCGGATTGGTCAAACCCTAATTGTATTATGCAAATTAAGAAGTCAGCCCCTAGGCCTAATTAAATTTGTTTTAACCACTAAGAATATAAGTTTGCCCTGCCCAGTGAAGAGACACATTTCCAGCACCTACCAGCCAGTATAAATAAAGGAAGCCAATGCCTCATTATCTCACTCACCCATTCGCTCATCCAGTGTGCAAGTTTGGTAGTTGTAGTTGGGAGAAGAAGGAAGAGAGAGGCACATTTCTCATTGCTGGATATTCTATAGTGTTTTGGTTTATTTTCTTGGCATTGTATTGGATATCTATATTAATGCAGTTTTTGTTGGGTTTTCTCCCCCATGCAGGTTTCCTAGGATAAATGTTGTGTATCTTGTAATTGTGTTTCTTTCAGTGATCCTACCTATGCTATTGTTATCTAGTAAATTGAAAAGAAACCTAATAATATCTTAAACCTTAACACAATGGACTCATGTATTACTTAAATGACTTATTTAAGGCTCTTGAGAAAACAAATATTCAATAATATCCCTAGGTTCTTGTTTTCCTTCATTGTTCATGGTCAATACCTTGTTACATATATTTGTTGCACAAAGCCTCCTAATGGAATCAATATAAGAACTTGATGCCAAATATCCCCTATGGAGGGATTTTTTTTTGGTTTGCAGTTGTTGTTTATGGAAATTGAGACCAAGAAAAGACATTTAGGGCCTAAGGCCCAAATTTTTTATTTCCCTAACCATGGTCCTCAATATTGAGAAGGTTCATTTATGGATTAATCCTATAGGCCTTGAGACCCATTTTAAATTCAAAAATACTACTCTTGTCACTTATATCACACTCGAATGTTAAAAACCATTGATTGTGGCCACAAGAATCATTCCTAGTGTGGGCTTGAGAAGAATTTTATAATGCATTATATGCCACTAATTTTAGACCCCAAATCTTGACTTTGGAAAAGAGACCCACTATTGTTGTATCAATACTTTTAATAAGTCTCATATATTATTATTGGACCAAATATTCCATAGAAATGACCGTCTAATGGTTTTAAGGTCAAATTTTGAACCATTGTAAAAACAACATGTGCACATTAAAAATGTGCATGTGTTATTTGAAGGATTCACTCCTACTTGTAGTATTTTATGAATACATTGTAATATGATAATGAGGTATATCATGCATAGAGGTCTATGTTTGAATGAAAGACGAGGAGAAAAGAGATGAGTTAGGGATGAAGATCAGTTGAGAGGTTCAATGAGAGATTATGGGAGATAGTTATGAATATGGTTGAATTGAATATCTAATTATGAAATATTTTTTGTGGTCACCTAAAGTTGTATAAAGGGACCAATTGTACAATATAAACACACACAAAAATGGTATGATTGAATATAATTTCCCTCTCAGGGGTTTCTTGTCTATTCAAGTCTATATGTCCCTTGCTTAATGCATGTTTCAGTGTATTTGTTGTTGAATCTCAATCCAAACATTTGGTATTAGAGAAAGTTAAAAATAATTCATGTATATTTTGGTTAGTTTGGTTGTTCATGATGATGTAATAGTTGATATATATTGTTGTGTATTATTTTGAGAAAAATAGTTGTCCAAGAAGCTTGTATTTAAACTAGAGCCTCATTGAGAGATGATGTATCATGGAAAAAATAGTTAGATAAGGACAAGCCGACTCACAAAGCTAATAGACTCATGAAAAACTTATTGTTCTATTGGAAAGAGATGGATGCTTCTTGAGAACGATATCGATTAGTTCCAAAATGTCATAGAATTTGAACATGATCAAAGATATATTATTCAAAGATATAAATAATAATTAAGATGTGGCATGATGTGAATCATACTCAAATCAATAGAAACCACATTATATTGAAGAATAGTGAAGCAATGAAATATTTTTATTCCCCAATTCCTATAGATAACCACCAACAAGTTTGATATTTGATACATGTTTATTTTATCAAAAGAACACATGTGAGACTTCAAGTGGTTGTAGATGTAGATAAACAAAAGCATTAGTTTATAACCAAATCTAAAATATGTGAGAAGATCAAGATTGAAATTAGAAGTAAATAAATACTCCAACTATAATTAACTAACAAGGGTGAGAAAGTTTTCATAATATACCTATGGTTGAGGTTAATCCACAAAAAACTATGACTTGGTTATGGGTAATCCAATGAAAAATCAGGATTTGGTTATGGGTAATCCAACGAAAATCCAAGATGACGATTGATGATAATGGAAGGGGATATAAAAGTTTTGTGACTCAATAAATGTTGATGAACCATGTACGAGAAAACATTTTCTAGATAACTAGTGGATACAGTGGATGAAAACCCATGCATTCTAGTGGAGGCAAATTTTTTTATATGGACTTCAACAAAAATGATGTTTAAATTTGTAGGTAAAAGGTCTAGTTTAAAGTGGATGAACAATAAATAATACTAAATATGAGGGTTGGAAAAGATATATGATATAAGGATGAAAAAGACTAAAGAATATTAAATATGATGAACATAGAAGAAGAATATGGAACTTTGACTAGTTGAAGAGATAGATGATGATAATTGGATATTAAAACAACAAGCATTCATTAAGGGTGAGTATGAAGGATTCACTACTATATGTGATATTTGATGAATAAATTGCAATATGTTAATGAAGTATATCATACATAGAAGTCTACATATGAATCAAAGGTGAGGTGAAAAAGTTGAAGTTAGGGATGAAGATCAATTGAGATATTCATGGAGAGATTATGGGAGATATTTATGAATATGGTTGAAATGAATATCTAATTACCACTTATAAAATATAAATTCACATAGGAATGGTATGTTTGAATATAATTTTCCCCTTCAAGAATTTTTTGAGTGTTTAATTTGTGATTTCCCTTTCTTGACGCATATTTGAGATTATTCTTTTGTGAATCTAAATCCCTAAATTATTAACATGTGCATGATTTTGTTGGAATAAAAAAATAAATGCATGACACACAACCTCATTGTCTCTAAAAAACAAGATAATCTTTGCGCAACCACATGTATTTCCTAGGAAAGACTATCATTTCAATATTTTTTGTTCTTTAGTGTGACTTTGCTAGGTTCCTACCCTAACCCCCTTACTTAGATACTTTATTAATGTACAGTGCCACCTTCCTTGAATAATTCCCATTAAATAGTTAGTTAATAGTCATTCATTGTAGAAAGGGTCCTCTTTATTAATTAATCCCAAATTAGTTAGTAGGCCCTCATTTTTTTTATCACTAGTGGAATCGACAACTGAGTCAGTCTCATACTCGCATGACACAGGCTCGATTCTGACCACTACCACTATAACCTCCAGGTGCCTATGTATTCCCCTTCCAAAGACACAACTAAATTGGGGGGAATTGAACTCGAAAACTCATAGAACTTCATTTTCACGGAACTTGCCAATTGAGCTACCCCCCGAGGGCTTTTAGTAGGCCCTCATTATAAGTGGGTTGATAGGTAGTTAAAATTCTGTTTGAATAGATATATATTGTGTATAAGGTTATTTAGTGTTTTTCCAAGAATTTTTATTGTATTTGGACCATTTCTCTTGGAGGTTTCCCCCTTGAAGAGGCAAGTGAACATAACTCTCAATTTTGATAATCAAAGAGATATTTCTTAGGGTTTATCTCTCTTTTATCTTGTGTATTTTGTTTTTTCACTGCACTTTATATGATTTATTTAATTTTGGGGGGTTAAGTACACTACAAGTGGTATCATAGATATTTCTTTGGCATGGAGTGGGAGATTTTTTTGGGGCAAAGTAGGAAGTTATTTTCTCCTTTCTGCTGATTTTTGAGGGAAAAAAGAGGATGGTAGCATTCAGGTCAATTTATGAAACTTTCTATACAAAATTTGAAGAATGTAGCTTAGGATCTAATTCAATATAAAACAATATCCAATTTCAAAAAAAAATCATCCAAAATGGAGTCTTAAAGGTGGAGATATCATTGATTTAAAATCATCCCTTTTTAGGGTTTTTTTTAGGAAGGTTGTGAATTTTGCAGATTGGATGTATTTTGATAGAGTGCATAGATTTTAGTCATACTAGTTATAGTAGATCTAGAGAAGCTATGGAATTTTTTAATTTAGGTCATAATAGTAAATATATGAAGTATAGAATAATTTGTGATCTTTTTACATTTTCATCCTCAAGCATTACCTGGCGCGGGTTACTTTCTAGTGATTTTAAGAGATTTTTCTTGGGTCAGAAAGCTCATAAAATTTCAATTTCTTTTTAGAGATGTGTATTTTCATCTTTAAATAACACAGTGATATGCTTTTCAATGGGTAAATTTATGGTAAGTGACAAATACACACAACAAATGCACGTGGAATCACATTGTTGGAAACCCTTGTAACTCTTTTTTGTAACCTTTCAAGAAGCACCACATAAGACAATACATATATATTGAATCTCACTTACATGTACCCTTGGGTATATAAGAAGTTCCCTATATATAATTGAAACCAAATTTATATAAGCTAATAATACTTCTTATTGCTATAGTACATTAAGAACAACACTCAAGGAGACCATTGTCTAGTACTTGAGTAGTTGAGTAGTATGGATAAGGACACATTTGAGCCTCCCTAGTTATTTCCATAATATATTGGACACATTGGACCCTTGCACATATATAAGATATATATAGAACCTAACACTCCCTTGTCCTTAGCACCCAGTAAATTTTTCCAGTGAGCTCACCTGTGAAGGATAATACATATGAGCCACCTAATACTTCCTTAGAAAACATGACCACCCACTCTACTCTATCTAGGTTGGACTTTGTGGAAGATCATCTTAATAAAATCAACAAAAATATAAATGGGTTGGATGAGAAGTGGTACAAGAAGTTAGGTGAGAGGTTGGATAAAACATTGGATGATAAGTTAGGTAGCTTGGAAGAAAGATCAATTACAAAGTTGGTGCCTTATATAGCTAGAGGCATATGAAAAGAAGAACACTGCAATATACAACACAATGAGCCACACTAGGAAGAAAATTCTAACTCAGGACTATTTATCCAATGAAAAACCTTTTTAGTCCCACAAAACAATAGATCAATTGATAATAACATATGACACCATTGTCCCAAGGTGCACCTGGACAAGTTTGATGGTTCTAACTAGTCAGGATATGTCACTCAGATGGAACATTAATTCTCCCTTAAGGGAATTCGTATGACATGATGAAACATAAGAGAGGGGTCTTGTATCTATATATGGAATGTTGGAAATGGTGGGAATGACATAATAAATCCTATGTGGTTTACATAATCTAGAGTTAGTTTGTAAAAGTTATCATTACATGTTTTGAGAGAGATACTCACTATTTAGGTTGAATTACCAAGTTACACCAAATAAGCTCAATCGATAACTTTATGGTATCCTTTGAGGAATTATCCATTTGTATAGAGAAATCAAAATAAACTTCATATATAAAAAAATTCATTAGTGGCCTCAAGGAGGAGATTCAAGAGAAAATATAAATGCAATGTCTTATTACATGGTTGGAAGTGACTCAGATGTCCCTAGAAGAAAAAATGGTGATCAATGCACACAGAAAAAAAATCCCTTGTTCCTTGCAATTTTCCTCCCCAGGGTAATTCCCTAAAAAAAAATCCTACTCATACGTTGAAAGTACAAATTAAGGTTGTGTCTAGAAGATATTGTAGACTACCAAAGACATGGAATTTTCTATAATTGTGATGAAAAATATGCTCCAAGGAATAGGTGTACATAACATGAATTGTTCCAAATTGATATGACCACTTAGACCTTTACCAAATAAACAACTATCGAAGATATAACATAATTACATATTGAATACAATGACACTTATATTTAGTCAATTATTGAACCTCCATTACCTCATGAAGAAACCCTGATATCTCTGCATGAATTATTGATCATTTTGACTACAAAGACCTTGAAACCCATGGGAAAGAACTAAAAATTCATAGTATTGGTTGATAGTGGTAGTACTCACAATTTCATTCATAAGAGAGTCAGAGAAGAAACCCTTACACCCAGTGCACAACTTTCAAATCATGATCATCAATGGATCTATGATGAAATGTGGGGGAAGATATGAAAATTTCAAACTCTATATGGGATACTATTATCTTAAAACCCATCTATTTTACATTAATATGGGTCATTTTGATATAGTTTTGGGGGAATAATGGCTACACACATTGGGAATAGTCACCATGGATTTCAAATAAATCTACATGAGTTTCACTAAGGATGGTCATTTACACACCCTTTGAGGGCTTCAAGAAATCTTTCCTAAAATAGTTATCTCTCATTGTTTGGATAATATATTGAATAAGGGACACTATAACATTATTTCCAATTTAATTCCATACAAGTTACCATAATACGACACAAGAAATCCACCCATACTTGAAGTTGGTCCTAAAAAAAAATCATCAAGTCTTTGAGACACCAAAGGGTTTACCCCCTTCTCAAGGAGAGAATGACCATGGAATTCCGTTAATTCTAGGAAATCAACCACCAAATGTACATCCTTATTGACACCCTTTTGCACAGAAGAATGAAATAGAAATATCATTCAGGAACTATTGGTGGTAGGGGTCATACATCCTAGTAAAAACCCTTACTCATCACAAGTATTCATCATGTTAAATAATAAAGGAACTTGGTGCACGTGTCATGATTTTAGGGGTCTCAATAATTTGACAATCAAGGAAAAATTTCCCATCCCAATTATTGATGTTCTCCTAGATGAAATTCATGGGGAAAACTTGTTCACTAAGCTTGATCTTCATTTAGGAAACCACCAAATCAAGATGAAGGAGATAGACATCCCTAATAAAAACTTAAAAAAAAAAGAATGTCACTATGAGTTTCTAGTAATTTCTTTTAGTCCTTGTAATGCTCCATCCACTTTCCAAAGCCTCATGGACAATATTTCAAACCTTCCTATGCCATTTTGTGTTGGTATTATTCGATGTTATCTTGATATATAGTAAGTCATGGGAATCAAACATATACCATGTTGATAAGTCCTTGAAACTCTTGAGAGATAACCAATTATTCCTTAAGCAGTCCAAATGTACTTTTGTGGCTCCCGAGGTTGAATATTTGGGTCACATTGTAAGTCAATAGGGAGTGCAGGTTGATCACAAGAAAGTGGAGGCTAGGAAATATTGGTTTCATACAGAAACAATGAATATATTGAGGGGATTCTTAAGACTTACAAGATACTATAGAAAATTTGGGAAATTTTATGGAAAAATCATAGTTCCCCTTACTTCACTCAAACAGAATTCCTTTGTCTAGAATGATGCAACAACATAGGCCTTTGATACTTTAATGGCTTCCATGTGCACTATTCCATTATTAGTAGTTCCTAACTTTAATAATACTTTCTACTTGGAATGTGATTCCTTAGGTAGAGGTCTCTAAGTAGTACTAATGCAAGAAAGGCACCCATTAGCATTCACGAATAAAACATTGTGTGAACAAAATTTGGGAAAATCCACATATGATAAGGAAATAATGGATATCCTTCATGTATTGGAGACTTAGAGGCCTAATCTCATTAGGAGGCATTTTCAGATCAAGACTGAACATCAATTTTTGAAGTAGTTCCTTGAACAAAGGTTTTCTTCACCAGAGAAACATAAATGGAACACAAAGATGTTGGGGTATGATTATGTGATCATATATAAGAAGGGTAGAGAGAATGTTTTTTATTATTGTTTATCCAGACAATTTTAGGAGGATGGGTCACTCTTTCCTTATCATTACCAAGTACAATATGGTTCAAGGAAGATCACGGGGAATTGATAGAAAATAATACTTTAAGGAAACTAATCCAATGACTTCAGGTAGATCCCAACCCAACTAAAAGTTATACATGGAAAAAAGATACATTCTAGTATAAAGGGAGCATTTCTCTACAAAACATTCAACCCTAAATAAACGAGTTGTAGAGGAGCTACATTCATCACTAATAGCATTCCACTCTATCTTTCATAAAATCTATGAATGAACTAAAATTTTATTCTTCTGGGAAGGAATGATAATAAATATCCAAGATTTTGTAGCATCCTCTGAAACTTTCCATTAAAAAAAGGGAGATATGGTGAAGATACGAGGATCATTGCAACAACTAATAATACCAACACATACCTGGATAAACATTTCAATGGGTTCTATTGTGGTTCTCCCAAAATCAGGCAAGAGATCATTCATAATGGTGGTGGTTGACAATATTTTAAAATATACTCATTTTTGTGCCCTATATTATCCTTTAACTCCTTCCTTAGTTACTGAAGCCTTCATGGATCATATATTCAAGATGAATGGTATTCTCAGTTTCATTATCTTGGATTGAGACCCCACATACACTAGTAAATTTTGGCAAGATGTAATATCCTAAGACCGATCCCCAGTTGTAATTGTGAATGTAAATATGTTTTGTAGGTTGGTGATCCAAGTGATTATGAGTTAGGCGGCTTATGTGATGATTATACTAGAGATCCTAGATGATAAAGAACAATGAGGCTGTTTTTGTATATGTAAATACTCATATCATTAATATAAAATACATCGTTGGATGTAGATCGACCATGATAAAAGAGAATGGGGGACCAAGCTCCACTAGGTAGGGAAAGGGATGGGTCTAAGAGGCTAGGAGAAAGGGCTAAGCTTGAGGGTTTATATCTAAGGGAATAATATTATATTATTATTTCCTAAAAACTAAGGTTGGACATAACCTATGTTATCCTAAGTTCCTGCGAGAAGGGAAACAAATTATAGGTGGGGCTCATGAAGCTTCATGAAGATAAGTGTTTGATTTGGGACATGCAGATATATTTGGAAAACTTGTCATTATTTGGGTTTCTTTTCCATTATTGTTGATTCATCCGATGCATTCATGCAAGGGGTGATTACTTCCATTGTCGACCTTTATATATTGCAGGAACCTCTGAAAACTGCATTCCTCTCTGCAACCATATCCCATCTTTTCTTATCTGCAGATGAAACCCATGATCCTATTGGGTGACACATCACACCTATGTCTACCTAATATTGTGTTGTACCTTCTTGTTAGGAGTAGTGCCAATTTCCAAATCTGAAGGTTGTGGTCAGGGATGATTTTAAGGGTGGAAATTTATTTTAAAATGTAGAAACCTTGACGAATCTTCCTAATCCTTCATATGCCAACTATAAATGATTGGCGATATTTTTGTAAAAATATTCA
>JZKD02S1157959.1:0-10519 GCA_000966675.3 Picea glauca | reverse complement strand
CCTCAAAATGGCCTCGGAAGTTAAAACCTGCTAAAAATAGTAAATTGCCAAAATTGCCAGAAAACTGTTTTGAGCCAGTCGAAAAAGGTGGGTGGCCACTGATATCCACTTGGATGAATAATAACACTCCAAATTTTTTTGATTAAAATAATATATCATTATCAATTTAATCAATCATAATCAACATAGTCAACCATTAAAAACATATAAACATAATCAATTATGATTAACAAATAATAAATTATAATCAACATAAGAAAAATAGATTACATAATATTCTGTTAAACATATTAAATGTTTAAATATTATTAAGTATTTTGATTTTTTTTTATGTTTAATAATGAAATTATAACATGAATAAATTTTTAATCCTCGGTTATGAATATAAACATTAGTAAAAGAAATTACCTCGCACCTTATATTATATACATTAATAAAAGAAATTACCTCGCACCTAGATATATTATTACAATAAATAGATTAATATAATTTGTCATCATTAGTTCATGTTCTTATTCTTAGACTAATAACACATAACACTTCATACTATATTTTATAGACAAGATATTTACGATTAAATTTTTTCATATATTATCTTTATATTGGTCATGATTTTATTTCCACATGTATTTTGTATTTTTCTAGCATGACACTTAGTTATTTTTCTAACCCGTCATGTTATATATTATATTTTATAGACCAGATATTTACGTTCATGTTTTTACATATATTATCTTCATATTGGTCATGATTTTATTTCCACATGTATTTTGTATTTTTCTAGCATGGCACTTAGTTCTTTTTCTATTTTTGATAGAGTAGAAATGGGACGTACGTTCACCCTCCTATTATGTACTTACACCAGATTAGTTTGGAATCACATTGACACACTTATTGTGGTCTTCGACCTTAATAAAAATACTTATGTTATTTATTTATATTATTAATTTTGCAAAAGTTAAAAAATGAGTAATACACAAAATAATTTAATGAAATTTTATTAATATATTTAAAATTTATTGAATTAAATATTATTATGATTAATTTAATTGGAATCATTATTAGAAATGAAATTGAAAAATGAAATTTATTCTAAATTTAATGTAAATTTAGTGATAAATTTAATTTATATTAAAAATTAAAATAATGAAATAAATGTTATTATATTTAAATTATAATAATATATATAGATATAATATAGAGGTAGTGACATTTTCAATAGTTGTTTCATAAAACATGCACTAAAATATTCAAGGCATTTTGGTAAAATATGTTTGAGGCACTTTGTTGGCCTTTGATCAAGTTTTGTGGAAACATTGGTCATGTTTGACCATTTTTGGGACTTTGACGGGCTGGTTGAAGATGGAGCGCCTAGGTGGAGCAAAGATCGCGACATCTCACTCATTTTGCGGGCTTGTGGACCCAACAAAGGGTTTTTAGGGTTTATGTAATGTGTATGGGATGTCGGCCCATGGGTTTACCCATGTTTTAGGCCTTTGTGTAAATGTATAAATAAGTAGCTAACGGTGTAAGAAGTACTAGAAACGTCTTAGTGCATAACTACTAGTGGCTAAGTGCATAGTAGGTTAATGTTGGCTCAGTGTAAGAAGTTGCAAGTGCTTTGTGTAGATAGACTATGTAAGGCTTTATGCTCTCAAGGAGTTGGCTCTGTGCCTTGACCTAATCTTGAGAAAGGTGGATCTAGTGCGTTGTGTGCAGATCACCTATCCAGTGTGAAGTTGGGCTCTATGGCTTTGTGTACAGGAGAAGATGAATGTAAGGAGCTTGAAGACTAATAAATAATAAGAAGAAGTTGGTGGACGTAGCCCGACACTGGGGTGAACCATGCACATCCTGTGTCTTGATATGCTTTGTGCGATGTTTTTTATTTTCTTAGTGTTGTTGATGTTATGTATAATGAATGCATCTGATGGTGTAGCTTAGAGCTTAATGATGTGAATGAATTCTAGATCTGATCTAAATCTATGTGCTAAGTGACAATAAGTACTTTATCTTTATTGTTATTATGTTGGTCTGTATTAAGGGTTTGATCTGTGATGTGAATGGGATTCTATAACTAATGAATATTGTTGTTTAAGTGTTCTATTAAGTGTTGTAATCATGGATCTGTGTCCCAGCTTGGTTGTAGACACCTGAGTCCTGCAACCCCCCTTGCCTCTACCTTGGGTGAGACTTCATCTTCTTCACAGGTGTTGTCGAAAGTTCTGGTAGTTAGAGTTTTGTTGGTGCGTTGTTGAAGCATTGAACCCTGGGTTTGCCCCTATGCCAACAAATGGTTCCATTGTCAGGACTTGAAACTGCAATTGTTGGGAATTGAAGAAAGTAAAGCTCTATGCATAGATCTGTTGTTGTAGTGCACAATATTCTACTTGACTTATGAAGTTCAGTGCTAAGAAAGGAACCGTATCTGAAGAAAGAAGGTAATATCTTAAATCTTTGTGCTCTGGTAAAGGTAAGATAAGTGGAAATTTTTGCTTCAAAAGTATGAATCTAGGTATGTTTGATAGATTTTGTTCTAGTCTAAATGTTAGGGCATGGATAGAAGAAAGAGTTTCAATTTGAATAAATTTGATAGAAATAGAGAAAAATATGTTATTCCTATTCATAGAAATAATTTTTGGACTAATGAGTGGATGCAAGAACCTAGAAATATTTTTTTAGATTACAGGTACAACAATGTGATCCGAGTGCACAATACAGGAAATATTGGGGATCGTTTAAAAGAAAGATAGGATTGACATTATATTATAACTGCAGGAGACCAAGACATATTGCTAAGGAATGCCCTGGTACAACTCCTCTTTGTCTTTGTTGTAAATCCATTGGTCATGAGGTTGAGGATTTTCCAAGAATGATTGTTAAAGTTGAAAAGATGAACATTAGACAAGAACACTATAAATAAGGTCAAGAAAATAAGGATATGTTAAAGAATCATACAGAAAAAGAGTCACAGACTATGATAAAACAGTTAGAAGAATAAATGGATGATCACAGAGACATCAGTTTACCAAAGATCCTGAAAGAAAAACGGTGCATAGTTACAAGAATAGAAGACTTCGACATAGACTGTGTATTGGATGAAGAAACACATGTGACATTATGCCAGAAAGCACTTGGGAAATTTTGGGATAGCCTGCTATGATACCTTCATTGGGAAGGATAGGCTTGTTTAAAGGAAATATGATAACCCTATGTGGAAGAGTTACTAATATACCTATGATTTTTCATGAAATGTCAACATAAGAGGACTTTGAAGTTATAAGGTTTGTTGAGAACAATGCCCATTTTCCACTTTTATTAGGAAAGACTTTGATTAAGAAGGATCAAATCAGAAGGAAAGAAGAGGAGGAAGCCATAGAAAAGAAAAATCAAGAACTAAGGGATTTCATAGCTCGAAGAATAGATTGACTGATAGAAGAATGAGAAGTTGAGTCGAAGCAACAGAACGAAAGAGAAGTAGTTNGACATTTTCAATAGTTGTTTCATAAAACATGCACTAAAATATTCAAGGCATTTTGGTAAAATATGTTTGAGGCACTTTGTTGGCCCTTGATCAAGTTTTGTGGAAACATTGGTCATGTTTGACCATTTTTGGGACTTTGACGGGCTGGTTGAAGATGGATCGCCTAGGTGGAGCAAAGATCGTGACATCTCACTCATTTTGCGGGCTTGTGGACCCAACAAAGGGTTTTTAGGGTTTATGTAATGGGTATGGGATGTCGGCCCATGGTTTTACCCATGTTTTAGGCCTTTGTGTAAATGTATAAATAAGTAGCTAGCGGTGTAAGAAGTACTAGAAACGTCTTAGTGCATAACTACTAGTGGCTAAGTGCATAGTAGGTTAATGTTGGCTTAGTGTAAGAAGTTGCAAGTGCTTTGTGTAGATAGACTATGTAAGGCTTTATGCTCTCAAGGAGTTGGCTCTGTGCCTTGACCTAATCTTGAGGAAGGTGGATCTAGTGCGTTGTGTGCAGATCACCTATCCAGTGTGAAGTTGGGCTCTATGGCTTTGTGTACAGGAGAAGATGAATGTAAGGAGCTTGAAGACTAATAAATAATAAGAAGAAGTTGGTGGACGTAGCCCGACACTGGGGTGAACCATGCACATCCTGTGTCTTGATATGCTTTGTGCGATGTTTTTTATTTTCTTAGTGTTGTTGATGTTATGTATAATGAATGCATCTGATGGTGTAGCTTAGAGCTTAATGATGTGAATGAATTCTAGATCTGATCTAAATCTATGTGCTAAGTGACAATAAGTACTTTATCTTTATTGTTATTATGTTGGTCTGTATTAAGGGTTTGATCTGTGATGTGAATGGGATTCTATAACTAATGAATATTGTTGTTTAAGTGTTCTATTAAGTGTTGTAATCATGGATCTGTGTCCCAGCTTGGTTGTAGACACCTGAGTCCTGCAACCCCCCTTGCCTCTACCTTGGGTGAGACTTCATCTTCTTCACAGGTGTTGTCGAAAGTTCTGGTAGTTAGAGTTTTGTTGGTGCGTTGTTGAAGCATTGAACCCTGGGTTTGCCCCTATGCCAACAAATGGTTCCATTGTCAGGACTTGAAACTGCAATTGTTGGGAATTGAAGAAAGTAAAGCTCTATGCATAGATCTGTTGTTGTAGTGCACAATATTCTACTTGACTTATGAAGTTCAGTGCTAAGAAAGGAACCGTATCTGAAGAAAGAAGGTAATATCTTAAATCTTTGTGCTCTGGTAAAGGTAAGATAAGTGGAAATTTTTGCTTCAAAAGTATGAATCTAGGTATGTTTGATAGATTTTGTTCTAGTCTAAATGTTAGGGCATGGATAGAAGAAAGAGTTTCAATTTGAATAAATTTGATAGAAATAGAGAAAAATATGTTATTCCTATTCATAGAAATAATTTTTGGACTAATGAGTGGATGCAAGAACCTAGAAATATTTTTTTAGATTACAGGTACAACAATGTGATCCGAGTGCACAATACAGGAAATATTGGGGATCGTTTAAAAGAAAGATAGGATTGACATTATATTATAACTGCAGGAGACCAAGACATATTGCTAAGGAATGCCCTGGTACAACTCCTCTTTGTCTTTGTTGTAAATCCATTGGTCATGAGGTTGAGGATTTTCCAAGAATGATTGTTAAAGTTGAAAAGATGAACATTAGACAAGAACACTATAAATAAGGTCAAGAAAATAAGGATATGTTAAAGAATCATACAGAAAAAGAGTCACAGACTATGATAAAACAGTTAGAAGAATAAATGGATGATCACAGAGACATCAGTTTACCAAAGATCCTGAAAGAAAAACGGTGCATAGTTACAAGAATAGAAGACTTCGACATAGACTGTGTATTGGATGAAGAAACACATGTGACATTATGCCAGAAAGCACTTGGGAAATTTTGGGATAGCCTGCTATGATACCTTCATTGGGAAGGATAGGCTTGTTTAAAGGAAATATGATAACCCTATGTGGAAGAGTTACTAATATACCTATGATTTTTCATGAAATGTCAACATAAGAGGACTTTGAAGTTATAAGGTTTGTTGAGAACAATGCCCATTTTCCACTTTTATTAGGAAAGACTTTGATTAAGAAGGATCAAATCAGAAGGAAAGAAGAGGAGGAAGCCATAGAAAAGAAAAATCAAGAACTAAGGGATTTCATAGCTCGAAGAATAGATTGACTGATAGAAGAATGAGAAGTTGAGTCGAAGCAACAGAACGAAAGAGAAGTAGTTATCAACTTTGAAAGAGTGCAAGAAGGATTGAAGGACCTATCCATGCAAGAAGAAAGTATGTCTAGCCAGGACGTATTAAGTAAAAAGGTATTATCTATGACCCCTTTGAAATAACACTAGCAACGTGAAGTCACTATGCTAATAACAAATAATAATAATAATGGAAAGAGGAATCCAGAGACTTAGATCACATGAAAGAAATCAAGAAATCTTAGTAAGAAGAAAGAAAAGTTAGAAGAACTATAGGAAGTTCTAGATAAGACTTCACAGGAGGTAGGATTGAAGAACTTGAACCTTGCCAGAATAGCAGAACAATGCAGAATGGAACTTTTCCACGACGAATATATATGACCATTGGAGGTGTCTCAACCATTAGAATGATGCTCTAGAATGGCTATAAACACAATTGTTGCCAAAAAGATCACCATTGGACCGTTGATACTGCGCCATAACAGATGGATTTGCATTGATTAAGGCATTCCTACCCGTTGTAGGAACCCATTATGATGTTGCTTATTTAACCCATTGGACATTACGCAGGGACCACTTTTTGCAAACCATGATATCTGATCTTACAAAGAATCGATTGCATATCATGCTGTGATTTCTAGACCTCGCCATTTGTCTGATTACGTCGTTTGTTTATTAACCTACCCGATTTATTTGATTACGAGTGTGCATGTCGAACGAACATAGCATAGTAGAGAAATCTATGGAGGAAATACTTGTAGACCTCATGACTGAGAGAGTCATGTCTATGGGAATACATGCATCATCAACTGGTAGATTGCAATCATCCTGATTGACTGGACGGTGTTCTGGATGCACTGATGAGAAGTGAAGCAAGCACCACAATGATCTGGATAACACGAAGAAGATCCTTTCGGTATTGATGGTCTACATCCTGCCTTTGGCTGGCATGGTTAACCACGACAACATCCCATGGGATTTCAAATACATGTTGATCATTGCATACATCCTGAAGGGGATACGCGTAGTTGGAACTCAATTAGGACACATTCCATCTTTAAAGAACAACAAATTCAACCTCGAAGATAGGAAGAACTATGTGATGCTCGCATGACATAGGTATTTGATGAAGATGACTTGGAAGAAGTAGTGCATAGTCTCCCAGCCATGGATAAAGGAGCTCGCACAATAAACCATCTTGAATGTAATGAAGATCCCCCACTTCAATCGACATCAAGAGGTTAACACTTGTGTTAAACTTATCTTGTCATGTTACCATGGAGGGTATCTTTGGCTCAACAGGCACGTCACTGTGGATCTGACATTGATCCACCTCATCATAGGACTGAGCATGAAAGGACCGGACCCTCACCAGTTCTACCCAAGGAAGAATTCAGATCACTCCCTAACACATATTATAAAGGAAGACTATGGCGATGTAGAGAAGGGAAAGCAAGGCTACAAGGTAGCCTCCATCCAAGACGATGTAGTGTGCCTAGATTTTCATCTTATAGTTGGTAATATCATTAGAAATAATCTCTCGACACAGGTTACTGGATTTGTAGTAGACCTCTCAGGGAAGTGTGTCAAAGGAATGAAAATGAGCTAGGCGAGCTACCTCGTCAACGAGTTGGAGAAGGACATCCACGAAGCGCAAGATCAGGGATATGAATTTCATTTTAGTTGGCTACTGGCATTGATCTCCTTTGTCACTTGGCAGATATTGGAAAGAGTGAAATTCCCCAAAGTTGAGCCATCAGATCCATTGGCTGCAAATTTCTCCACCTTGTGGTGCATGAATGATATGGCGAAGCAATGGCAATCAAACACAGTGTTCCATGATTACTCCCTACAACTGAAGCACACCATTGAAGCATTCCCATGAATGACCCCAAACACTTTGCATCAGTACAAGCCTCTAGCGAAGTTCCGCACAGAACGATACTTTATCTACATCACCGCATGTAGGGATGAAAGCAAGGAGGAGCTACAATCCTACTATAATTTGATTGATGAAGACATGGAAGAGATCACTAAGGAATGGCCAACAGAGTTCCTTGTACCGGTCAAAGATGCAGAACTCTCTAATCCTAACATCATCACAAGTCCATTGGTCACTCGGGTCAAACATGATGGACAGAACAAAAATAAGATAAAGGAGGACATCAAGAACATAAAAAGTGATGAGGAGGATAGCTCATTGGAGGAAAGTGGTCTTGAATCGCCCACAGGAGGAGGAGGAGTAGACAAAGTGAACCAAGAAGAAGGAAGTGAAGAGTGAGACAAGAAATAAAAGGGCGAAGTAACACCGCCAAAGGACCCCCCTACTAAGCCCGAAACATTGAATAAAAGGAATGTTTATCCGCGGAAACCCTCAGCATAAAAGAAGGCTTGAGCCAACAAGCCTCAGTTGAAGAATGTGGTCATAGTGGACAATGTTGATCTCATCATCACAGCTATGGAGGACGCTTTAGAGGATATCATGCAAAGACATGAAGCAAAGAAAGAAACATTGTATGGAAGAATAGAGAGGGATCTCAAGGACATACAACAAGACATTTATTCGAGCCGTGTAGTACCTACTACACCCTCTTCAATAGAAATTGCATAATTGGGGGATGAACCCACCCAGTTACGAAGATTAGCAGATGAAACAGAGGCTCTACTTTGTCGAGTCCAAGAAGAAAAGGAGCAGGCCATAGAGGCCTTGAAGCAAGAAAATGAGGAGGTCCTAGAGAAACTTCAAGTTGCGCAGAAGGAGAAAAATGAAATTCAAGTGAATTTCGAGAAGAAAAATGCGAAGATACAGGAAGAAAAAGGCCAACTACTCGCAGAGAAGATTGCGATCAAAGATGCAGTAACTAAAGGACTTCGCTCTGTGTTGGGCTTGGCATAAGAGGAAGAAGATTCAACCAAGATACAAGTGGGGAAGCTCACTGAGGCCATTCAACAGCTTCAAACAAGGGTAATGGAGCTAGAGATCCAAGAAGTGTCGAGCACTTCACAAGAAGTACACAACCAAAGGGAGGAAGTTGCTAGGAACGCAGTAAAGAATTAGGGAACTCACCTTATAGTGTAATAAATTGAGTGATCAGAGTGTGCATACCTATGAGCACCTTGTAGAAGATCTAGAGCTGAAGAAAATGGAAGAACAATTCCAGGAGGCGAAGCAAAAGGCATCCACCGTGCAAGTGCAGATGAAGCTTCTTACTATAGTTGAGAAAATGAAGCGAACATAGGAACATGGCTCAGTATAGTAGTAGATTACTACTATCCAAAGAAAATTCATGGAGGTGACACAGAGATTCCAGCTGGTGTAGGAAAAAGCCTGCATAATTTTTGAAGAGATTGAAGGCCAAGGCTCACAACTTGACCAAGTAGTTGCAATGGTAGAACATTGCCTAGAAGGGCCTATTATAGAGCAAGTGATTCAGGAGTTCAACGAGAAGGAAGATCTGGTGAAGCAACAAGTCGAGGAAGCTCGAGCCAAGATCGAGGCCTTTGAAGAAGTGTTGCTCAGATTTGAGTGACTCGGGACGAGTCATAGGTGAGTGTTGGGGGCCTGTTGGCCCTTGACCAGGTTTTGTGGAAACATTGGTCATGTTTGACCATTTTTGGGACTTTGATAGGTTGGTCAAAGATGGAGTGCCTAGGTAGAGCAGAGATCGTGATATCTCACTCATTTTGCGGGCTTGTGGACCCAACAAAAGGTTTTTAGGGTTTATGTAACGGGTATGGGATGTTGGCCCATGGGTTTACCCATGTTTTAGGACTTTGTGTAAATGTATAAATAAGTGGCTAGCGATGTAAGAAGTACTAGAATCGGCATGGTGCATAAATACTAGTGGCTAAGTGCATAGTAGGTTAATGTTGGCTCAGTGTAAGAAGTTGTAAGTGCTTTGCGCAGATATATTGTGTAAGGATTTGTGCTATCAAGGAGTTGGCTTTGTGCCTTGACCTGATCTTGAGGAAGGTGGATCTAGTGTGTTGTGCACAGATCACCTGTCCAGTATGAAGTTGGGCTATCTGGATTTGTGCACAGAATCATATGAATGTAAGGAGCTTGAATACTAATAAAGAAGAATAATAAGTTGGTGGATGTAGCCCCACACTGGGGTGAACCATGTACATCCTCTATCTTGATATTCTTTGTGCGATGTTGCTTATTTTCTTAGTTTTGTTGATGTTATGTATAATGAATGCATCTAATGGTGTAGCTTAGTGCTTAATGATGTGAATGAATGCTAGATCTGATCTAAATATATGTGCTAAGTGACGGTAAGTACTTGTTATTTATTTTTACTGCGTTGGTCTGTATGAAGGGTTTGATATGCAATGTGAATGGGATTCTAGAACTAATGCATATTGTTGTTTAAGTGTTCTATTAAGTATTGTAATCACATATCTGTGTCCTAGCTTAGTTGTAGACACCTAAGTCCTACAACCCCCACTGCCTCTACCTCGGGTGAGACTTCATATACTTCGTAGGTGTTGCCGAAAAGTCCGGTAGTTAGGGTTTTATTGGTGCATTGTTGAAGCGTTGAATCATGGGTCTGCCCCTTTGCTAACACACTTGTGTAAAATATGTTTGGTTAGACATTCTAGAGGAGGTTTGGCATAATTATAAATGCACAACATGGCATTTCTTATAGTTGTTTCATAGGAAATGCATTAAAGTATTCAAGACACTTTAGTAAAGTATTCAAGCCCCTTTAGTAGGGGCATATTTAGATGTTGGGTTGTAAATAAAGGGTGCCAATCCAAATCACCACATAAATGGTCACCTACTA
>JZKD02S1157958.1:855695-898126 GCA_000966675.3 Picea glauca | reverse complement strand
TGCACCAGCTATCAGCTGTGTAAGACCAATCTACATTTTCAGAACTCTACATGTATCCTTTGCTATGTCGGCCTTTCTTTTTCTTTCCCCTACCGCATCATGATTTATCAAAGCGTTGAAAGATAGACCTACTTTGCCTCACTTTCTGCAAGTTATTTAATCTCTGCTATTATTTCTTTTTTGGTTTTCATTTGACTCCATGCCCAATGGACCTTTTCCTTGGTTTAACCCTCAAACCCCACAAATCCAAGACCATCATTTACCCGTAAATCTGCCCACCTTTTTCATGCTACTTAAATTCCTATTGTGACATTCTTCGAGAGATCCCTCTCGGGTTGGAAGGGGCAGCTCCCAATCCAAATTGGTTCGAGGTTGCCTCAGGATTGATTTTCTATAGCCCACTTCAATTCTAAGTGTCAACAACAACAACAGATAACAAAAATATTATAGAGGTTAACTTGGCAATAGTAGAAAAAATCTCACCAAAACCAATTCCCTCAACCTGGGAATAGCCCTTTGCTACTAACCGAGCTTTGTATTTATCCACTTTTCCTTCTGCATTTAGCTTCTTTTTAAATACCCATTTGCTACCAATGGGATTTCTTCCACTTGGCAACTCCACTAGATCCCAAGCTTCATTCTTATCCAAAGATGTTGTTTCTTCGTCCATCGCCCTTTTCTAGAGATTTGCATCCTTTGAATCCACTATTTCCCTGACAATTCTAGGATCATCATCAGTAATAGACAAAGAAAAATTTGAATGGAAATGAGATGGAGTATACCTTTCTGGTATCCTTCTTTCTCGAACTGATCTCCTCAATACTAGAGTATGAGGATCTTCTTCCTCTGATTCATGTTCTTCTATAGAGTCTGACTCATCATCTTTTAAATCAAACTCTATTTTCTCTGGTTCTTCCTTGCTTGGTAGGACTTCCTATTTAACAACATCTTTCATTTCTCTAAATGCCACATCTTAGCTATACACAACCTTCTTAGTTTTTGGGTTCCAAATCTTATAACTTTTGAGACCATCTTTATATCCAATAAAGATACACTTTTCGGCCTTCTTATCTATCTTACTCTTGTTTTCCTTTGGAACATGAACATATGCATCACATCCAAATACCTTGAGATGTGTGAGAGAAGGTTCCTTACCAGTCCATACCTATTGTGGAGTCTTTTCATCCAACGCTAATGAGGGTGATCTATTGACCAGGTAACATGCAGTACCCACTGCCTCTACCTAGAATTATTTCCCTAACCTGGCACCACTGAGCATGCACCTTGCCTTTTCCATTAGTGTCCTATTCATCATTTTTGCAACTCCATTCTGCTGAGGTGTATATGGAGTATTCTTCTGCCTTGCTATGACACACTTCTTACAGAATTCTTCAAATTCATTCCCACAGAACTCTCCACCATTATCTGTCCTCGACACTTTAATTTTTTTCTTTGTTTGATTCTCAACAAGAGCCTTAAACTCTTTAAACCTGTCAAAGAATTAATATTTCTTCCTGAGGAAATATATCCAAGTATTCCTCAATAAGTCATCTATAAATGAGACATAGTACACAGATTTTCCCAATGATGGGACCGACACAGGTCCAAAAACATCACTGTGAACTAGCTGTAAAATTCCTTCTGTCCTCTTTGCACCAGAGGGGAATCTTACCCGATTTTGATTCCCATATAGTAAATGTTCATAGAAATCAAAATCCAAAGAGTATTTAGACATACCTTCAACCATACCTTTACCATGTAGTAGTCGAAGACCCTTCTCTCCGATATGCCCCAGTCTTTGATGCCACATCATAACCTTTTCTCCAGAGATTGTAGGAGTTTTTTCTTCTTCAATTCCAATATCAGGAACAATGGAACTATTACACCCATCACTAATAGTGCTTCCTTGAATATTATACAGAGTTCCAAATCGAACCCCCTTCAACAACACCATTTCTCCTCGAACCATCCTATAGGTTTCCTTTTCAAATATTGTTTTTGCCCCTGCATCGTCCATTTTTCTTACATAAATCAAATTTCTAGCTAAACCTAGGATGTGCAGAACACCAGGGAATGTTCTAATCCTTCCATCTATGAGCCTCAACTTGACTCTTCCTCGTCCTATTATTTTGGTTGTCGAATCATCACCTAAGAAAACATTACCTCCATCATACCTTTCATATTCACAGAACCACTCCCTATGGGGAGTCATATGAAAGGATGCACTAGAGTCAACCAACCATGCCTCATGATCTGCATGTGTGCTTGAAGAAGCCAAGTACACATCCCCTCCTTCTTCCTTGGAGGACTTTTCTTTTGTAGAATGAGATTCTTGAGATCCCTTATTTTTCTCAACTTTGGATCTACATTACTTCTTGTAGTGCCCTTCTTTTCCACATCTCCAACATACTCTTACAAAATTTCTGGGAGATTTGGATATACCCTTAGACTTAGATCTCCCACTTGAGAAGTTATATCTATTTATTTCCTGAGATCATCCTCTTTCAAATAATGTGTCTGTGCTCTGTCCTTCCATACTCTTCTATCGCATCTCCTCTGACAACAAGGATGAGACCAGTTCCTCAAACTTCAAGGCAGTTGTATTACTACCTATGGCCACACCTAGACTATCCCACGAGTCTAGTAAAGAACACAGTAAACTAATACATTTATCTTCATCTGAAATTTTAATCTCAATAGATACTAACTAACTTACCACAGTATTGAAGGCGTTCAAATGCTCTGTCGTTGAGTCTCCATCTCTCATCCTCAGGTTATACAACTTCTTTCTCAGGAATATTTTATTTACTAGGGACTTAGACTGATACAACTTCCCCAAATTTTCCCATAAATCCTTGGTTGTAGCTTCCTAACACATTCAGTAATACTGAATCGGAGATACACAGTCGGATTTTGCTCTTTGCCTTCCGATCCAACTTTTTCCAGTCATCTGCTGAAGTTCCTGTAGGTGCAATACTTGGATCTAGTGCAATCCAATGATCTTTGTCCACCAATAGATCTTCAATATTGAGCTTCCAAAGCTCAAAACGTTTCCCATTAAAATTCTTGATCTCCATCTTCGAACCACTTTCCATTTCTTTTCACCTAAAAAATTAACACCGCAGATCTCCCACTGTAACAAGGCTTATCAAAGTCTCGAGCCAAACCCTTGACCACAAAGGCATCCCCCTGAACCCAATAAATATTTGATACCAAATGTAGATTTTAACCTTGTACAATATCTACTACAAACAAATATTCAGTAAAGGAATAGAAAAGATACAATGGAAAATACAAACATTACACAAAGATTTTTCCCCTGGAAACCCAAACCGAGAAAACCAACATATTCTATATTATTCATCATGTTACAATGTTTACAATAAAAAGTACATATAGGATCCAAAGGCATCCAAAACCCTAACCCAATGACCTGGATTAGTCCAAAACCCTAATTCCTTAACCAGAAATAGAAAACCATTGGCAAAGAAACCATGTGCCGAAAAAACACCTAAATATAATGCGGTCCCGAGGCAGAAAAATGTGGTCCCGATGCAGAATTTTTTTTTCTCGAGGGCGCTGCACCTCCCAAGAAGGGTCCTAGAGGCCCCCCCTTAAACCCCCATGCATGCCCAATGAATACACTCAGACACTACTACTCGTGCAAATAATATAACACATACCCAACAATTATTCCTTCACCTCCATCATCACCTCCTTCTTCTCCTTCTTCTTCAAGTTCAAGTTCTAAATCCAATGCAAAGAAACATGTCCATAAACATACAAATGAAATGCCATTATTACAACTTGATGTTAAATTCAATCTACCCATGTATGATGGTGAAGTTAATGGAGAGAGACTTGACAACTGGGTCAGACAGATGGAGGTCTATTACAATGTGCAACAGAACAAGGACGAGGCCACACAAATCAAGTTGGCATCATTGAGACTTGCAGGCACAACACTCATCTGGTGGTAAATAAAGTTGAAAAACAGAACGCAACAAGTGGGTAATGTATTTCCATCATGGAAAATTTTTATTTCTTCACTTAGAAATCAATTCTATCCTTTGGGTTATAAAGAGAAATCTTTAATTGAATGGCAAGATTTAAAACTAAAAAAAGGACAAACAATGAAAGAATACACAGATGGTTTTCGTAAAATGGCATTGATGTTAGATATTCCTTTACATACCCCAGAAACTCTTATAAAGTATATAGGAGGTTTACCTGCACATATTTGAAATATTGTATTCATGTTTGGACCAACTAATCTTGATGAGGTTTATGTTCAAGCGATATACATTGAAGCAAGGAAAGCATGTGTTGGAGTATCAGGGGAATTGTCTTCAAGGAAAGAAGACAAAAGGAAGTAGCATGGAAAGAAGTCAAATTCAGTGGCAAGAAAGGAACATAAGCCCTCTTGCAAGCATTGCAAGAAAAAGGGGCATGATGAGGACCGTTGTTGGAAATTGCATCTCGAGAAGAGACCAAAGAGGTTCAAGGAAAAGAAGGGGAGGAAAAGAATTGCAGCGACAACATGACCCATAGACTTGGGATCGGATTCAAGAGATGAATCTAAGGTCTCATTGGTTGGTATGATAGGTAAAATTGATAAAGGAATTGATTGTAGAAGTAATTTGTTTCACATCAAGATCATCATCAGGCACACTAAGGTTGATACATTGATAGGTAATGGATCTCAATCTAATATAATTTCATAGGAATTGGTTAAGCAATTGGGATCAAAAACACAAATACGTCATAAGCCCTACACACTTAAATGGATAAGAAACAATCATCAAATGCACATATCAAAGCAATGCACATTAAAATTTTCAATTTCATCTAAGTATGTGGATGAGGTAACATGTGATGTAGTGCCACTAAGTGAATGTGAAATGGTCTTAGCTATTCCATACTTGTATGATCATAAATCAATCTTCTACAGGAAAAAGAATCAATATCAGTTAACCAAAGAAGGTCAAGATTATGTTGTTCATTCTCATCATGTAAAGGAAAATAAAACTCTTCAAACAATGGAACAATTAAATAAGGCAGTCAAGCAAGCAACATGCCTATAATTGTTTCAAATCAAGTAATAGATCTTAAGCAAGAACATGAGATGATTGTGGAATGGAAAATAAATCACAATTTGCTTCAAGATGAGATTATGTCGTGCAAATATTACAAACATATCAACTCATTTGCATTCTTCTTTTCTATGCTATCATTAGTAATGTTTTCTACATAGATGATAGTGGTTTCAATAAGATGTGGCAGGGTACAAATGGCTAACAATATGTTTTCAGTTGTCATGATTGTGCTACAGTTGATCTTGATGAGATATGTGCATAGGACATATTTCAAAGACAGGAAACAAGTCAGGTGGCCTATCCCAAGCTCGATGACTGATCAGTAACCTTTTGGGGACCAAAGGTCCTTTAGTGGGGAGGCACGATTTGGAATCAGAACCAGGAGCTTGATGGGGCTCAGAAAGGCCTAAAACTTAAAGTTCTCAGAATGGATTCAAAATGGATGTGTTCATAGGCCTCATCAATACGAACCCAACACAACTTGAATGGGCTCAAATAGATGTCGTATGCTCAATTTATGGTGATCTATTCATTTTTCCAAACAGGCAAAAACATGATGATTGTACAGTCCATGCAGTGCCACATGGCAACTGACTATACAGGCCGTACAGCCGTACAACTGACGTGGCAGGCACATTTGGTAGGCTGATTGGGTGTATGAACACTGACGTGGTAGGCACAATTGGTAGGCTGAATGGGCGTGCAGACACTAATGTGAATGAACAGTTGGCCCAATCCAAGAGTGACATGTGTCACCACTATAAGGGTAACATGTGGCACGTCCGTACGACGACACGTGGTAAAAAATGATTGGGCAAGGATGTGTTGAGAGGGCCGACACATGGATGAATAGAAATATGACACATGAAATTTATGATGGTGAATGGGGAGGTGCCACATGGCCCAAACATGGGCTTCCATGTGGCACCCATGGATTGTTTGTTGGTTCATTGCAAAAGTTGTATGGGAGCGAACGAGGTTTGAACCTACGACCTCTGTCCGGGCTAATTCTTGGTAGATTTGGACTAGCCAAAATACCCACAGATGGTTCTTAGAAACTATAGTGAAATATTTGTATTTAAATTTAACAAAGAATATAGGCGGAGGAGGTTAGGGCTGGGGTCTAGCCCCTAACCCTGGTTATATGCTTCCAGATGACCAACAACCAAGCTTCTAGGCATTTTACTCTGGGATAAGTAATGGGTGTTGAGGCCAACATACTAGACCACATAATATGCCATGTGACCCAGGGTGGGCGACTAGAGGCTAGGCCGATCGATGCATTGTTCGGACCATGGTTCTATCAGTTAGCGCCATACAACCGATACTTGCGGGGTAAGGGCCAACGCGCAGTCCCTAGGGGCCTGGTGCTTGGCCATATGAAGCCATCTGCCTAGGTTTTAGGAGCGTGTTCCCAGGACAAAGGGGTTTAGCCTAAATTTTGTTAAAAAATGGGTTTTTAACATTATAATATGGATTTTTTAATGATTTATTCAGCTGATATTGGGGATTTTGGCCCTTTTTGGCTAATACCGGGCCCTTTTTTAGGCCAGATCTTGGGAGGAAGCTAGGATAAGGTTACCAACTTCAGATATATATAAACCTGGCCTTCTTGAGGCTATGGGAAGAGTTTCAGAAAAGGTTTATGTTGAATGTTTTCCAAGCCAAAGCCATTTTTATGTAGGGAAGTTGTTGATGAGCGCACCTTTGCGGGCCATTTCTGGGAGCTCTGGTCATCCGATTTGAGTGTCGTTTCTTCTGTTGGGTTCTTGAGATCTAGTAGAACAAGACAAGATCATTTTTGTAACCTTTTGTCTCTATTGTGATGTACTTATTGAGCTTTGAACAAAAATAAGAAAGCCTCACCCACTAAGACAAAGGCCAGAAGACGTAGGGGAGATTGTTGAACTTCATTATCACATTGGTGCTATGGTTTGTTGTTGTTTTATGATTTATTTTAGATCTGCATATGTGTATATAGCTGCTATGCTTCTTCTATAACTTCTTCCTCTTTCTTTAATCTTCCTAATTCGTTAATCAACACATGCTTAATAACTCAACCATAGTCATGTAAAAGATCTTTCCGGATCACCCAACCACCAACATGCCAAGAACGCTACTCAAGAACACACTTCTTTAACTGATCTCGAATTATGGTAATAATTAATTATTAAAGAAGTATAAAAGAAACATGATAACAACACATTCAATAATAAATATTCATGCTAAACCATCCAAGAAAGCAACAACGTTCCATGCACAACAATACCCAACAAGAAGGCACATTAAAGATATGCATATCAGAGATAAATATACACAATGGAATATAAATTATGCAGAAAACAGAAAGGCAGAGAGCACTTATCTTCAATGAAATAAATTCACCAACTAGATGCAAACCAAGGACATTCCTCCCAACCATAGACATTGTTGTTCCAATTCTCAACAATAGGTTACCCTCGAGCCAGGGCTATGAATCCATAAGGATAGGTACTAGGCCAAATCTAAAACACACAACAGTTGGCTAATAATCTCTCAAGTTTTCCGAACCACACAACAATCCTAACTTCCATCTCTCTTTCCCCTTCATCCTGCACAACCCAAAGAAATGAACTTCTTTCTTTTCCATGTAGTCCCTCAGGTTGTTCCATTTCTCTCCAAGGCTATAGTTCCATTGGTCAGGAAATATCAATGCTGGAAACTCCAAGGATTCTCAGTTGTGAATAGTTCAATCATATCTACCATCAATCTCATTCCCATAGGTATGCATTCCCACCCGGAACGATCAGTACTTTATTTCAGCCATCTAGCAATGGATCTCCTCTTCCAGCCATTCGTTTCCATTCTCATACCAAGAGCACATGAATTATCAAGAATGAAGAACCAAGAAAGAAATAGTGAGAAGAGTGTAAGAGTGAATGGAGAAGAGCAAGTTAACCCCCAAAATGAAAGAGTGAAAGGAATGAACCCCTAAACAACCCAAAGAGCAGTTTATATAATTACATGAAATCAAGAACCCCATGGCCTCCCCAATAAGCTCATGTAACCACTTTTCTCCATAAAATCAATTACGGGTAAATAAAATATAATAAAATACTTAGCCCCTTAAGCCCCCTCTCTCATGGAATCATAGCCACCTATCTCTTTTGTCCTTGTCCATCTTGCGACCAATGATTTATTTTATTAATATATATAGATTTATTAAATTTCTAGGAATTCTTTCCCCTTTCCAACTTTACCGGCTCACTAGCCTAAGCCATATTTACATAATACATTCTAGTTCATGGGGATAAAAAACTGGGGTGTTATACACCTTCAGATGCTACAACTGCTTGATTTATTTTAGTCCTTCCTTCAAGATGATAAAGGTTCTCGATCCTCTTTTCCTTCATGAATACTAAGATTCCTTTGGACACCTTCAATATGTAAATGTTTTGAACCTGCACAGAATAAATCTAGATAAACAATAATACACACATTTGCAGAGAAAATTGGAGAAAGAAGAAGAAGGAGAGAAAGAATGAAAGAATTCTCATTAATCATTTTCCACACTCAAAGAGTGAATAATTTACAATAGATATAGGATACATGAGTAAATAATGAGCCATAGTGGTGGTCTAGAGTGATCTAGACATACACCAGCAGTTACGGGAGTGAACTGCCACCTAGTCTAGTCTCTTATGCAGTTACGAGAGTGAACTGCCACCTAGTTTGAGTTAACTAGTCAACTAGTATTCAGTTAACTGAATGAACAAAGTGTAGTCAGGAGTAGATCAAGGAATCAAGGGAAATGTGGAAGTTTGTGATGATCCCAAGGCAAGTGCACATTGTCATGGTGATGATCCCAATGTTGCATGGTGACAAAACCAATGCAACATCTAGACTCAACTCAACTAGTCAAACTGAAGTGTCAACTGAAAGAGAATATTCTCCAGGTGGAATATTCTCTCCTAAAATATAGGATATTGGATAATGAATAATTATGACTAATAAACAAGGAAAAACCTTAGGAAAAATAAATCCTAGGTGTGTGTGAAGTAACTCCAACACAATACTCCACCTTGAGTTGTACACTTATAACCAGTAGAATCTAGAACTCCCAAATATATCAAGATCTTTCTAAGTTCTGGTACATGAATCACATATGTTAATTTTCTTATAGTACCATCATGCATTTTAATCCAGACACTACCAACCCCAACAATATTACAATAAAAATCATTTCCCATAAAAACAACGCCATCATCAATAGATTGGTAAGCTGAGAACCAATTTCTATGAAGACACATGTGTCTGAACACACAAAAATCTAACAACCAATGGTTATGTTGATGTGAAACATCACAAGTAGACAATACCTCATCAACCATACCTGAAACCGAACCTGAACCTGGACTTCTTTCAACTGAGTTTGCTTCCTTTTCTTCCTTTGTGGAGTCCTCTTTAGATGTTTTTTGTCTTTTCCAACAATCCTTCTTGAGATTCCCTAATTTGCCACAAAACCAACATTTTTTCTTACCCTTCTTTCCTTTTGACTTGTATCTTGATTTATCTCTCTGATCTTGCCCTCTTTCTATAGATCAACCTCTGACCACCATTGTTTCTCTTGTTGAGGTTTATTTACTAGATCTTCTCCTCATTTCCTCAAACAATAGAGCTCCCACAACAATATCATAATCATTGGTATATGGTGTGCTAAACAACACAGATGTGACCATATGATCCCAAGACTTAAAAAATGGACACAATAGTGTAACTTCCTTATCCTCATCTTTTTATTTTACTTCCATGCTAGATAATTGACAAATCTGAGTATTGAAAACATTTAAATGATCAACAATTTTTTAACCTTCTTTCATTCGTAAGTTGTATAGCTGCCTCTTCAAGAAGATTATGTTCATCAAGGACTTTGTCATATAAATACTTTCCAGTCTGCTCCACAAAGTTTTTTTTGTCTCCTCTCCAGTGATGTTAAACAACACTTCATATTCCAAACACAAACAGATGGTACTAAGAGATCCTGCATCCAGATCCTCCTAGTCGTCATATGCAATGTTTGTCGGTTTCTTTGTCTTTCCCACCAATGCCTTTTGCAATCTGTGTTGCACTAGAAAATACCTCATCTTGAGATTCCATAGCTCAAAGTTATTCTTTCCACTGAATTTATCCACCTCAAACTTTGAACTCTACGCTTTTTCCATTAGCACAAAATGCCCAAACCCCAACTTAGACTAAACCAAGCTCTTTCTAATTTATGGAGGAACCAATATTAAAGTTCAAGGTTGAATTAAAAAAAAAAAGGTTTAAGCTCCCTATTGTTCCAGAGTCTATACTTAAGGCTAGAAAGTACAGGGTCTAGGCATCTGAAAGTGAGTAAAAGATAAAAAGGGGAAAGATCAACCTTTGGGAAAGGAAGCTAAGGTTGATTTCTAAGTTGTCTCTGTCTCACTTACAAATGTTTCTGGATGCTTATATCCCATTCAATTGCGGCCCATGAACATTCGAGTTCGACCCGGGTGATGGCAATTTTAAGTATGTTGTCAAAAAGGTTTAAAGTGATGATGTTTTGATCCGATAGGCCAGGTTCAATGTTGGTATGTCTTGCAACGGGCACAGTCATGGAGGAACATAAATTGAAAATAAAGTTCAAGGTATAAAATGCTACTTCAAATTTTTTGACCATATGAAAGAGAATTTTCGAATCCGATGTTAAATATAGAACACAAACCAAAGGCCTTCTCCTGTAAATGAGTTAACTTTTTAAAGAATCATGTGTGAAATGTGAGAAAACATTAAGCAGTCGACAATACGAGGCTCCTATCAAGGGAGAATCTCACCCCGTAAACAGAAGAAGAAAAAGGCAAGGAGAAATCTGACAAAGCATAAAATATAGAGATCTAAAACGTTCACAGGTCTTGTACCTACTGATAGTTGATACAGAGGAAAAACTGCAAATGATTAGACGACTAAAAAGTTGGTCACCACAGTAGAAGTTGTACTAAATTGCAGCTAAGCATTCATCAAAGATATATATGCGAAATGAAATTTAATATAAGATAACAGAGAAAACAAAACTCATAACTTGGTCTTCACGGAATCAGGAACCTTCGGATTGATTTGTATTAATTTTCAAAAGGAAGAAATTCTCTATGACAATCAGCCAAAAAAGATCTCGCCATTGTTCTCACTTCAAAATGCATATTTATACAAACTTCTAAACATTTGAATTTAAATCATTCCAGAATTTTTCAGTTACAAAATGGGAAATTTAAGCATTTCACTTTTTTGTCTTTGTCCTCCTTCATGCAGGCAGATCACCTTCCTTTCTTTACTCTTCGGGTTCTAAAAATAGAACAGGAAGACATCTGTCATTTTTTGGCACCAGAAACCTGCCCCTTCACTTGCTCAGTGAAAGTGACGCACCTCTCCACCAACTGGGCTATCAACCTGGAAGGCTTTGCTTGGTCGCTTGCTTCAAAAGTGTAACAACTCTTCGCCAATTGTGGCAAACGTTTTCCAACTTGTCGGTCCTCTGTGATGATGGAGCATAATTGTAAACTTGGCTATACTAGCCATTTGTCCACTTGGGACATATCGACCTGGATAATCTGGGATATCTCCACTTGTTTCTTCTCCATGTTTTCTTTGATGTCCAACAGATGTTTAGCTATATTAATTTTGCCCAGTGTCCCAACACTGCTTTCCTTATCAAGGTCTAGCAAACTTTTACTTATCAAAGAGAACATTTCCTCACAAAAATTCTTTACTTCGTTAGCTCTCCCCTTTCTTTTGATATGTTCTGCTCCCAAACCTTCAATAGGATATTACCTCTGGTTTGTTCTACGATGGATAATTTTGAGCTGCTGACCGTCTCTATCTTTTCTGTAGCTATAACAACGTCTTGGAAAGTGACCGTGCTGCCCTGGCTTCTCTTTCTCTCAAAGAAATAATTTCTAATATTTGATCTATCATCTGGAAAAGGTTTTGAATGGTTCCTACCTTTACCAACAGGTTTTGTTGAGTTGTAAGTACCTTATGTCAGATTTTGGTGGCGTGCGATCTGAACACCTTTATGTCTACAACTTGGTTCTCAGCCACCTCCAATTTTGACTGCAACTCTATAATCTATTGCCCCTACTAGCTTACCTATGTTTGGATAGTTTGTGTTGACTAGCGCACCTGCTCAAGGTTGGACCTAAGCTTCTCAATTTCACGCAGTTCGGTTGTCCGGGCTTCTTCAAGGCTCCTTCTCACCTCATCCCTGACATTCGCTTTGGCAGTATCCATCCTAGCCTCCAATTTACTAATCAGGAGGTTCTTTCATTTCAACTGGGCTGTCAAAGTCCCAACTGAGTACTGATTGGCTATAGCATAAGCCCCTAGTGTCCCGACTATCTCCTCTGCAAATTCTCCCTCTTTCGCAGCCTTACCATCTGTCATGATTTTAAATTTTTTAGCCATTACGCCCTCTTTTTTATATAATCCTTGCCTCACCACGGCCTTTCTTTTTTTGTCAAAGAAAAATTCGTTGGGAGGCAGCTCCTCTACAGAAATAGGTGTCAGTTCTTCATTGAAAATCCATCCCATGTCAGGATTCCCCTTTGTGAATTGCAAGGGTGTGACAATAGAAATCGAACTGTCGATTTCCTTAGATGTTTGTTTCGAGGTGACCTTTATAACCGGCCTATTTGACATGAGAAAAAGTGAGTCGCCCAATCCCTACGAAGGTATCTCCACTTGGCCTTGGGTCTGCTTGCCTGGCATGCCCTTTTCGGGGTTTCCTTCCTGTTTCTGGGGGACTTCAGCTCCTTTCTCTGAGGTTCCAGCCCCTCTAGTTTCCCTTGGTCCTTCTCCCTACTAGGACTTGAGTCCTTTGCACCTTTGGCTCCTGTCTGTTTTGTAACTGGAAGCTCTAGGGCTTCATCCTGTAAAATCTGGGGGAGACAACTCCGTCAGTGCTCCTGGAATTTCAAAAATTCGGCCATGTCTCCGAGTGGCAAGGCTTGAATCCAACTTATGACTTCAGCGAAGCACCTCGTGCCCTGGAATATTTCATCATGTGGGGAATCCTCGTGTTCATACCTCTTCAGGCCACAACTTTCCAGGTGATTGCTCACAACCTTACTAGGGTCGTGCTTCTTGAACTCAATATCCACATGATTTATTTCTTCTAAATTCATATCCTCAACTTTGGCGTGGCCAAAATATAACAAGGAATACGCACCAATACGAATAGGGAAGAGCGACCATACCCTTTTTGATACTCCTTTGAGCTCTTTACTTATTCCTCCAAGAACAGTCTGTCTGGCAATCTCACAACACAATAGCTTATCTGACAGGAATAGCGGGAGGGCATATGGAGGGACAGAGGTGTCTAAAACCCCGATATGCAAAAAATTCTCCTCTAGATACCAATATTCCATGCTTCTTAGGCTGGTCGCGATGCTATATGATATCCTGGGAGGCGGCTGGCCAAAAATGGTGACATGCAGTGGCACCATTACCCAGTTTAAGATCTCATAGATGAATTCTTTGGCCTTATCCTCCCAAAGCTTCGAGTGGTAGACATGGATAGGCTCTGTACTATATGGAGCCCAGCTCCAGTTCATCAATGGGAAGGGTGTCATGAAGTAGATGGCATCCATGATGTAAGCAGACATAAAGAATAAAGTTGCTTTGTTACTTTCCCTCTGTGCTCAATATTAAGTAATTTGACTGGTCAAACTGTCAAACAATAGTTTGGCCCAGTCGAAAGAGAAACCCTTAGTGATTGTATGAATGAGTGGCACCCATGGGAGGAAGAAATGGGTAGTGTATTCCTTCCCATACAACCTGTAGGTCATCATGGCTATGTACTTGAACTGTGGCTCCAAAGAAGAGATTGAATAGAGCCCATTGGAGTTAGCCCTAAATTTCATGGGGTGTGAGACTTAATCTTTGATCAGATCAGACAAACTTTTCACATACTACTTGAACTCCTTCTTCTTGAAGCCTTCTAGGAATTTGGCGTTGTGAGTAAGGTTCTATGTGGGTGACAGTTTACACATTGATCGCAAATGTTCTGGTCGGAAGGTACCAATCATCACCTTCTATTTGTTGATAATAGTCCTGGTCGGGATGTCCACATGGTCCAACGCCCACCTAATCATATCAAAATAGGGAAGAAGCTGGGGCCTCGTTGCTATTTTGTGCATCTCTGCTTAAGCGACAATTTTGTATTTGGTTGATAAATTGTTCTTCTCGTTATCACTAGAATCATCCGAACAATTTATCGACTCAGATTGCAGGATGTTGGAAATGTATGACCATGTCTTGATAGAATCAATACTTCGGGGCGAGGTATCATAAACAACGTCTGAACCCTGACTTGAACTCTCGGCAGGTAAATTGGGCATTTTTCATGGAGCCATGAGAATGAAACCTGCAACGGGACCACCTGTCAAACAGATTTGAAAATCACAAACAATGGTCAACCTGGTAAAATGGCTCTAGGCGTAAATAGAAATGAGAACTGAAAAAATGAAGGAAAAAAATCTTTATCTTAGTCATTTAAACCCCTAGTGTCCTTGCGAATAGAAAAATCAAATCGCTTGAAGAAAGATTTAGTAGTAAAAGAGAGATCCTACTATCTTTCAGCTCACCATAGTTCAAATAAATGCCATAATTGTTTGATGAGTCGTAGCACAAATCATCACAAAAAACATTTAAATTTACTCTGTAGACGGTGTGTGTTAAAGTTTCATTGATGCATCGATTAATCCAGCTTATCTCCTTTAATTAAGTTTGTTTTAGTCTTTAATCCCCCTTTTTCGGTGTTCGCTGCATCGGGAAATTTCACTCCTACCCTTTGAGCCCCCAAAACCTGAAATCACAATGATGTGATTTAGTTAAAAGATCGTGATCTGACTTAATTTTCTTAATTAATCCATGCTTAATTAATGAATATCGTGACTTCACGACTTGGAGCTACGAAGGTATGGTTTTTTGGGAGAGCGATTGCTGAGTCGTGAAACCTCGACAGTGCTTAACTAGGTTTTAAAGTGACTTATTCCTAACACTAACCTGGGTAAACTTTTAAAACTATTTCATGACTTCACATATCAAAGTTTGGAAACCATGTGACTTGTAACTCCCGAAGCACGATAGCACGAGGTACTAAAAGTGATAAACTTTCTTAATGGTTAAGTGATGGTGATTTAGGACTATAACGGCCATCACCACTTCGCATGTCGGGGTAATGAGGTTTTCAGTGGGTAAATATCATAAACTAAAAGACAGTCTGAAAACCAACTTTTGATTTTAAGAATTATATTTCAACCACTTGGAAAAGACAGCTCCAACACTCCCAAAAAAATATATTTAAAAAATACATATATCTTAAAACCTTTTTAAAAAACATTCACCTCTTAAATGAATAAACATCTGCCTCTTAAAGATAGCCTCCACCCTTATGTGATTCTTTTTAAAAGAATATCTTGTGCTTTAATGAAAATTCAACTCTCGTATAAACATCTTAACTTCATACCTCTTCGAATTATAACATCCTTACATTTACCCATTTATTAGTTCCTGCCTCAAGTAAGGACTATAGCAATCACCTTGATGGTTTATTCCTATTAATGGGTGCAATCTGCTACAATAACTGGTGTAATTTGTATGTTTGTTATACAATTTCATAAAGTTTTTTGAAAATTCATTATTAAATTTATTTATCTTTGAAAATAAATCATTTTTTTATTTCTCCAATTTCACACATAAAATTCCTTATTGGTCCAATGTTCGGTGATGCGACATTAATACCATGGTGTATGTTATTTGTTTTCCTCAATTATCAGAGTTTATAAATAAGTTTTCAGAAATTATAAATAAGTTTTTTTTTAGTGTCTAGCCACCTGGTAACATGTTGCTCGCCTCTTTCCACCTTGCCATTGCCTCAAATGTTGGATGAAGGTGTATCTATAATTTTACAAGAAACATATCGGAGGGGATTCCTAAAGAGTCTAATAATTTTTATGTTGTACGACAACGTGAGGAAGAGGAACAGTTGCAGCGAAGTCTCTAGCACCAAATCATTCTCCCAATTCATTGCAAGTCAGTAATCCAATCGTCCATCCACTAGTCCATCCACCAGGGTTCATGGTACATGCCATCCCTACCTCACATCTTAGCTTGGGTATGACCAACCAGGGTATGATCCAGTTTCTCTAGCAGAAGAAATAGTTTATCCAGGCCCAATGGCTCTCTCTCTCTCTCTACTAGGCAACAATCCTATCCGTACCAACCCTAAATCCTAGCCAACCCAAGATCTATGAAATTCAGTGCTATGGTCCTGTCACTAATAAGAGAGGATCAACACCATGCAAGACCATAATTTGGTGGCCTCTATCTATCCTAACCTAGCTTGGTGGTCTCTATCTATTCTAACCGCGGCAAGAGGTAATCAATCTTCTAGGGCCCTTTCCTTTCCTTCCCTCCTAAGATAGCAAGCACTAACGAAGACATGCAAGTCGTTAGTTACATATCGTTGGCAGGCACTGGGCTAAGATTGAATACATGTGCAATTGTATTCCATGAGTTTGGTCAATATGCTCATTGAAGGAGAGCATAATAGGTTACCTCGTTTCACTCTTTTTAAAGTTATATCTTTGAACAGATAACTCTATGAGAGCTATTTCAATATCTAAATTTATGTATTGTTATTCTTGTTAGTGTGAATGTAATAGTACCTGAGTGCATACGATGCTGGTGGTGCTCCTTCTTTGTGCTCTTCTCCCAATTCTCCTTGATTGATATGTGGCATACCTATAGAACTTGTGATGCTCCTTGATTGCTAAAGTTATATATCCTGAGTCGAGAACACTGGAAGTTAAAACACCATGTACAGATATATGAAATAATTTCCTCTCAACAATCATATTATTAGAAGTACTGGGAAAATGTATACATATATGTGTGGGAAAGAAGAATGGTAAACATATCTTCTTGTGGTCGATAAGCCCAAGGCTTGGATGAGCCTAAGAAACAAACTTTAAGGTAGTTTCTACATTGGTGAAGGTGAACCCAATATAGAGAAGAAAAATAGAGCTTTCCAAGACATTTTTCCTGAAAAATGGAAGAGATAGGAAGGTGGTATGAAAATCTTGACCTCATATAAAGAACATCCTAAAACATTGCCATTTCCTCTTTTCACTTATTGATATTATTCATTTCTTGATAATCTTGTGACATTTAAACAAATATCTCATGTTTTCAAGGGTTATTCTTTTACCCCAAAGTTTTTTCATTACTGTCTAATAACTTCTATGTATCACATAGTTGCACTTGCACACTAGATTTGTATAGACGCTTTTCACTTATTGATATTATTCATTTATTGATAATCCTGTGACATTTAAACAAATATCTCATGTTTTCAAGGCTTATTCTTTTACCCGAAAGTTTTTTCATTACTATCTGATAACTTCTGTGTATTACATAGATGCACTTGCACACTAGATTTGTATCGACACTCTCTGGTATATAGTCTAGCTAGTGAGAACAAAAAAATAAGTCCCTCGAAAAATACACGATTTATTCTAGGTTCTCTTTTCTTGGGAAGGAAAGGGTGACTATTTACTACTTCGGTACACAGTCAAATCAATGAGAAAAAATGAACTAGGAACCCGAAATAGAAACAGAAAACACTTTGCCACCAAGCATAGAATAAAACCACTTGCTAGAGCTCACAATGAAGACCAAACCCCAAATGAAGACTAAAATGCCAAAATGAATTCTTTGTCCAACAAATAGAACCTAGACAGAAATGTGAAAATGAAACCTAGCTCAACCCATAGGCTCGAAACTACCTGATGCTCACAACCCAGTGCAACCCACAGGTTGGAAACCACCCAACGCACAAGTTGGATGGTGTTCAGTTGTCCCAGGAAGAAATACCACTGATAATTCCTTTTTAGTGACACACATTGCCTTTTCCATGACACGTATCATCTTTTCAGTTACACCTGACTTCTTTTCAATGACATGTATTGATTTAGTTTTGATATGATTCTCATAAAATGTATAAAGATGTAATGAAGCTCATGTTATAGCCACTTGACTAAATCAAATAACCTCTCTCTTGGCTTGTACACATATCCCAAATGGAATTGACTTCAACGAAAGGTTCACAACTCATTTTGTACCTAATTTATAGAAAGGAAAATCCCAGAGAAGAAGTAACTAAAAACCTCTTACACATGGAAGTGGATCCCTAACTGAACACTGACTCTTCTGCAAAGTATCCATTATCATCAGTCAAGATATTTGTAAAGGATTTTATCTTCAGTTAGCAAATTTTTTATATCATCAGTTAGCAGATTTGTGAAGGTTACTCCTACATAGTATATTTGTATGAAGTTATTGTTGAAGAAATGAAAATAATTTCCATCCATGGGCTTAATTCTTGCGTGATATATTATTTATGTGAATTTGTTATTGCAGAAATGAAAAACATTTCCAAGGACAGGTTTAACTCTTGCATTATGTATTTATGTGGATTTATTTCTCTAGAAGTAAAAATCATTTCCAGCGAGAGGGATATTCCTTTCATTGAATTTGTGTGCAATTTAATTGTTTTGGCAGAGAATTTGTGGCCCGACTATAGATGATCTTTTTTTTAATTAATGACATGTTTTGAAAAATCTAAGCGTATAAATTTATAAATTTCTCCACCATAGTAAATTCTTAGCAAATATATATTAAAATTTTTTACTAGGGTGACTAAACCATATAAATTCTATATAGGCCAACTTTTATACTTTTCAATGTACTCCTCTTTATTTTGTTTTGACCACTCCAGCCATTGAAATTGACCTTGTAAATTCTACACTCTAGTTATTAGTAATTCTACACTTTCTAGTTATTAGTAAAGGTATGCCCAAATAAATCGCCCAACAACTATCAACTAAAGTTAAAAAGTTAAATTAAAATGCGTAGCTTGCATGCCAATGAATTTTTGCACAAGGAACTCATGGAACTAATGCCGAAAAATAGTCGGTAGTAAAAAGTCTCCATTAATTGCAATTCTCACATGTAGAGACTTCTATCCATAACTTTCTATTAAAAATTTGAATAATGATATATTCTCACTATTGCAATAATTATACATGGGACGTGACTAGGGACTCCAACACCCTATAGTAATCGATACAATTTCTATACCATTCTTGATATTCAAATTTTCTCCTGATTATACTAACGCCAAAATCCACTCAACGTCATTTTCCAGAATATCGAGATGTGTACACTTAATATAGTGGCCACCTTCTCAAAATTTCATTGAAAAAGAAAAAAAATTCATTGAATATATTGAAACTATTTGAACTTTCTAGCCACGAAACAGTATATAGACCACTTAATTAGATTCTGAAACACAAGACAAATTTAAAGCAGGCCAACTAATTAGTCACAGAAACCAAATATTCACTAAAGGGGAGTGTGGAAGTTGGCCAACTAATTATTCCCTAAACTAGAGGGGAGTGTGGAAGTTAACATATTAAGACAACTCATAGTGGGTCCATCAAAATTCCAAAATAATATATTTCCCCGAAAATTCAATCGAGGCATTGAATTCAGGGAATGAATTATATTAAAATAAATGTTGAGGATCCATGCAAATGAAGGGATTTTTTTCATGTGTAACTGTTTTGCGATGGAATAATAGTACACTAAGTTGAACCGTTGGAAGAATGGAAACGATAACTTTGAACCGTTGATATTCATCCCTCTCCATCAACGAAAAATGAAATATTTATTTTATGTATGTTTGATGTCAAAGTTATCCGAGGTTAATAATATCGATGTATATTTCATTCTTATAATATCTAGGTTTTATTTAAATTTTCTCAAGAAAATCATTCATGTGAAATGGTGTGGAACAAGGCCATATTTTATAAGTTTGACATTGTCAATCAAAGATAAATTAATTAGAAATGATCTCCACACCCATCGTATCTATTGCTGCAAGGATGACTGTTAACCGTATTAAATAAATTAATGATTTATTTTTAGTTAACGGTTAACTGTATTTGTAATATTTTAAACTTGGAAACCATTTTCCATGTTCACTTAGAAAAACTAATAATTAAAAATTTTCAAATCTTAATTCAAATTCTTCAAGACAGTTAATTCAAATTTTTAAAGGCAGGGACTAGCTACTTCGCAGCTATTTCCTTTGTTATAAAGACAATCCTTTATATAATCCTTAATATAATATGGCTTGTGTTTAATGAAACAAACATCCGCTATCATACCTCAACCTTCATGTGTCATGTGTATGATAAAACAATTTGTTTTTTACATATATCAAGGTCAACGCTCCCCTCGAAAAGTGAGCATTGATGCTGGAAAAAGGGAAATATTCTAAGTGTGAGACAATCAATGCTATGCCAAGACTGCTTAGGGCATGTTGGAGCAAAAATCAACGCACCCCTCTGCAATGAATTCGTTCCCAACACATGGCACAGAAAAGAAGCTCTTCCAGCATTCAGATTGAATCTCCATGCTTCGATTCTGTAGGATCTCACCCTCACAAGCCATATCTCACCCAACTCAGCTCACTTTCTTTGATACCACTTGTTAGGAACAAAAAACATAAATACAAAAATACCAATGAAAATAAATAACTGAGAACAACAATCTCACAATGAACACAGTGATTTATGTGGAAAACCTTCTAAGGGAAAAAACCATGGGGAAATGATAATCGATATTATTATTATTCAAGGGAGAATTGCATAAGCCAAACACATACTTACAACCATCCTCCCACTCTCTTCCCACACATTATGCTACACTATATTGCTTCTCCTCACCTTTATAGGTATGCTAGTTATATAGGATATGATAAATAGTTAGGCAAATTGATTACAACCTGATCCACCATTTACACAACTTGTTCACTGAAGTGTGCATGCATGTGCATTCTATTTTTAGCTGAAACGATGTCCATGCTTCTGCATGGGAAATTAGTTGGAAGTTTCAACCATCTTCACCTTGACAATAATTTACCTAATATATCATGCCCAAATTAGTTCATCACCTTTTCTGCAAGATAAGAGAATCCAAACACCATTGTAGCTTCTCTAATAAAACTGGTTTCATAAACATGTCTGCAGAATTCACTTTTGTATGGACCTTTTCCATAGCCACTTCCCCTTCATCAACAACCTATCTTACAAAATGGTATTTAATAGAAATATGTCTCATCTTACTGTGATAAGCTATATTCCTATCCAAATCAATAGCATTTTGACTTTCAAAGAATACTTTCACCTTGTCCTACATCCATGGAAGCATAAACTCAACAAGATTAATGATAAGAAAAAAATCGAGAAAACCAATCACATCAATTTAACACAGTATTTTACGTGGAAACCATTCTAAGGGAAAAAAACATGGGGCAATGATAATCAATATTCTTATTGATCAAGGGAGAATTAAAATATCCAAACACAAGCTTACACCCATCCTCACACTCTCTTCACACACATTGTGTTACACTACATTGCTACCCCACACCTCTACGGGTATTCTAGTTATATAGGATTTGATAGATAGTTATACGTGTTAGAAAAACAATGTCGCGGAGCAATAAAATAAAAAAAAATGCGGAAATAAAACACAGAAGATACACAATACAACAAAGACATAGATATGTGTGGTTTACCCAGTGTGGGATATGTCCACCAGAGAAATTTGTAGTTCCTTCCTTATTATTATCCAGCAAAATGAAGGGATACAACCTACAACACAGCCGTTGTAACTTCCTCTTATTTCTCTGACAATCTCCTCTCTCATAATAAAATATTCGCGATAATACCCAATTATATTACAATTCCCTCATAAAAGAGGGTTTCCTTCTAGGGAAAAAAATCCCTAAAATAACTTCTACCGTCAGATCTGAGACCTTATAATGAATGGTCCAAATTGACTATGAAATTACAATATTTTACAAGGCAATTTTTCCTAGAATTTCTCTTCAGGGGTGCTACCCCTGAATCCCCTGCCAGGGGAGCTACAAAAATTGTCGTCGTCTCCCCTAGACCCCCATGGAAATAGTTGTGGGGGAGAAATACCCCCCACACCCCCCCATTAGGGAATGGGGTCCAAGAATGGATTAAACAAACCTATAAATCAGGTAGGTAATCAGGTTACATAACCAACAATATCCAACTTGGAGACTGATCACAACAGCTCCACTGTTGATGTATATGTTGGACTATACTCCACCTTGGACCTCAAAAATTTCTCATCTTCACCTTCATGCTTGAAGACCAATTGAAACTGAGAAGGAACTCAATTTCTCTCTGGTTACTCCCTTTGTTAACATGTCTGTAGGATTCTGGCTAGTATGTATCATTTCCAACTTCAAATGTCCATCTTCGAAGATGGATCATATGAAATGGTACCTAAGTTTTATATTCTTAACCTTTGAATGGAAGGTTGAGTTCTTTGCAATATAAATTGCACTCTCACTGTCACAGTACAACCTGCTATTCTCTTGCTTCTTTGCTAATTCCTCCATAAACCTATGTAACCAAATCATTTCTTTACTAGCATCTTTAGCAAATGCATACTCTTCTTATGTTGTTGAAAGTGAAACAACCTTTTGTAGCTTTTAAATCCAACTTATTGATATTCCACCTACAATAAAAGCATACCATGTGGTGCTCCTCCTGCTATCTTTATCACTTGTCATATCTGAATCAACATATCCCTGTAGAACAATGTTTGAACCTCCAAAAAATAATGCATGAGTAGAAGTACCTCTCAAATACCTGAGAATCCACTTTACTACCTCCCAATGTTCCTTACTTGGATTGGTCATATACCTGCTCACAAATCCCACTTCATGTCCAATATCTAGTCTTGTGCAAACCATCGCATACATCAAGATGCCAAATTTTGATGAATAAGGGACCCTGGACATGCATTTTTTCTCCTCATGTGTCGTGGGACACATTTCCTTACTTAATTTGAAATGGTTGGCCAAAGGTGTACTATCTGTTTTTTCATTCTGCATTCTGAACCTCTCCAACACATTCTCTATGTACACACCCTGAGACAATGTCAATTTGTGATTTTTCCTATCTCTTGTTATTACCATACTAAGGATTTTATTTGTAGCACCCAAATCCTTCATCGCAAATAAATTAGATAATTTCTTCTTGAGAAAATTTATATCCTGCATATTAGACCTTGCAATAATCATGTCATCTACATACAATAGCAAGATAATATAGCTTCCATTTTATACCCTTTTAAAATAAACACAGTGATCAAAATGACATATACTATAACCTTGTTCTATCATAAATCTGTCAAACTTGAAATACCACTTCCTTGGAGCTTTCTTTAGGCCATTCAAGCTCTTCTTCAACCTGCATACCAAATTTTCCTTCCCTTTGACCTCATTCCCATGTGGCTGCTACATATAAATCTCTTCCTCCAAATCCCCATGGAGAAAATTTGTTTTTACATCCAATTGTTCAAGATGCAAATCTTCTACTACCCAAAGACTTAAAATATTCCTAATTGAATTCATCTTAAAAACATGAGAAAATATTTCATAAAAATCTATACCTTTCTTTTGTGCAAACCCCTTTACAACAATTCTATCTTTGTACAACTTTTTTCCTCCATCTTCTTCCTTCAACTTGTAAACCCATTTCTTTTGCAATGCTCTTTTTCCTACAAGAAACTGAACCAATTCCCAATTCTGGTTATTTACCAAGGAATCTGTTTCCTCTTTCATGGCTTGCTCCCACTTCTTTTTATTGTCTACCTGCATTGCCTCTTCAGAACATCCTGGTTCACCAGAATCAGTCAACAATAAATAATAAAATGAAGGAGAGTATCGTTCAGGGAGTCTACTTAACATGGTAGATATTCTAACAACACTTGCAGGAGTTTGAGGTACATGTTGCTCCTATTGTTGTACATTTTCATTTTTTGGTACCTTTGGAATTTCTTTTTCAATGATCTCATCAAGCACTATGTATTCTGGTTTTTCTTTTTCGTGTTTCTTTCCCTACAACTAATCTCTGTACATGACCTTCTCATTGAATATGACATCTCTACTCCTAATGATTTTGTGATTTTCATAATCCCATAAGTGATAACCAAAATCATTGACACCGTATCCAATAAAGGTACACTTCTTGGATTTTTCCTCAATCTTTGTTCTATTTTCTTTATCAATATGGACAAATTCTTCACAACGAAAAGTCTTCAAAAAAGAATAGCTTACCTTTTCACCTGTCCATGCCTCCTCTAGAATTCCACCATCCAAAGAGATTGAAGGTCCTCTATTTATTAATTAAACAACAATATCTATAGCATCTTCCCAGAACTATAACAGAAACCCAACATGAAATCTCATACTCCTTGCACGCTCCATGATTGTCCTGTTCATCCTTTCTGACACACCATTTTCTTGTGGTGTTCGTGGAACCATTTTCTCTCTACAAATCCCATGGTATGAACAATAATAATCAAACTTCTTGCTGCAATATTCACCTCCATTGTCTGATCTGAGACACTTCAACCTTTTTCCTATCTCATTCTCAACCAAAGCTTTCTATTTCTTAAAAGTATCAAAAACAACATATTTTTGTCAAATGCAATAAACCCAATTTCTTCTAGTTGCATCATCAATAAATGTAACATAATAACAAGAGCCACCAAGATATGATAACTGAGTTGGTCCCCATACATATATATTCACAAGCTCTAACTTTTCATTCATCTTTACCTTTCCAACTCTGAGAAATATGACTCTCTTTTGTTTTCCATAAACACAATTCTCACAAAAATCCAAATCAATGTGTTTAATATCTGGAAACAAACTTCTTTTGTGAAGTATTTGCATCCCCTTCTCACTCATGTGTCAAGGCCTATGATGCCACAGTGTTGTATCCACTCCTGTAGAAGCTAAAGAGATAGAAGAATCAGTATTACCTGTACATAAATACAATGTACCTACCTTCTCTCATTTTTCTAGCACCAGTGATCCTTTGGTGACCTTTCAGGCCTTATTTGTAAATATAGATATACAACCTTCACTTTTGTTGTTGGGAAAAACTCCCTATGGACTAGCAAATAGAGTTCAGACTTTGCATGCAGATATGACCGAAGAGAAATTACTTTCTACCTTCATCCCTAGATTTAAATCCCCTTTTCTTAATAAATGCATGGAAAGATCAACCTACCTCATTCCAAACATTTGATGTCGATCCTTCATTATGCTTGATTACTTGTTCGCAATACTCCTTCAAAAGCTGACCTGCATCCAAGACAAGCAACAACTATGCATACATACTACTTATATACTAACGGGTTAGAAATCCGAACATATACTGATCAAACTATAAACAGTTCATGAATTGAGACGGGAAAATCATTTTCTTTATTACTTTGAATGAGTAAACTTACAAAAGTTGAGACTGGCCACCGCTCCTCAAACCTGATCCTGGGCTCCTCTTCTTCTATCCTTCAACTTCTTTTCTTTGAATCTCCTTTGGCACAAGGAAAGGATAAAGGGTTGGGACAATGGGAATACGTAAATGGGTAGAGTTTCTTTGCTATATTTTTCCTCCTTCCAAATGGGACCCCTACCCCTTCTTTTATAGGTTAGAAGGAGATAGGAATTTGGATGAACCCTCGGCCATGCATGGCCGGGAGTTTCAGTTAACTCACCCATAGCTTTTTGTTCCATCGACAACTTTCCTTTTTTCGTGCTTTTGAAGATCCACGCGGGCTGTAGTGGGCCTACTAGTGTGGACACTGTAGATCCACACGGGCTATAGTGGGCCAGCTTGCATGGACTTTTTAAAAATGGAGTTTTTTAGAAGAGTTGTTCAGTAGTGTTTTGGTAAAGAAGGAATCTAAGATGGCCTTATGCCAGGTAAGCATGTATGGTGAAAATTAGGGTTATAACAGATGCCCCCTAATGTGTGAGGTCATAAGAGCATCTGATGGCCGAAATACATTACCAATCTTTACTGATGTGCCGAACAAGTGAGCCTAGGAACCAGGAACCGGGAGGCGTTGTCTGCAAAATAACAAATGTCTCACCGAGGTGGGAATACCCATGCTCGGGATAGAATAAATGCATGGCTACCAATCAAATACACTGTAGATCCATGTCATATAACTATATAAAGTATAGCTATGAACAGTACACAGTGGAGCTACATCTCGAAATCAAAAAGATATACATGTAGAGTATCCATCTTCGTAGAAGCTGATAAGGCCTGATGGTTGGAGATGAGGGCCTTAGAGCTCAAGCAACAACTTCAAAATCTTCAAAACTCAGGTAGGAGTGTAGTATGAGTGTACGAATTCACTACCCAGAGGTCTTCGACGGCTCGTCGATCATGGACTAGAGAATCTTGATGATTAGAATGAAAGTTTCATTGATTTCAAAGAAAGACTTGATTGGATGTTCAGGATGGCCAGGTACGCGGGCAAGAGACAAACTGCAGAGGGGCCGACTCAGGCTTGGTAGAAACTTCCCTTGGACAATAGCATGAGAAATGATGAAACTTAGGCAGCATGGTATTAATCATAAGTCTACAAAGCAGGAGGCAATGCAAACTCTCCATATATTTGGAAGAATAACCAAACGACGGAGGACACAACTTGATATAGCAAGAGTAGCTTCCTAAGGTCATGCTACATCCCATAATTTGATAAATAAATGGACATATGTGCTTTATCCAAGGGCGACTCATTATGATGCCAATAAACAAAATATTTTTCCCTTCCTCTTTTTGGGGTATATTTGATTTTTTTGTTTTTTTTTCAATGATTTTAGGAAAAAGAATAAAGGAATTTTTACGTTACAATGGAGGAACGAGTGTTACAAACATACAAGTGCAAGGAGTGAGGACAATACTTATGTTCATAATAATGATACTCGGTAAAAATCCTTCAGGGGCCAAGGGTGTTAAGTCACAGAAGCAAAGTACTACAAGGCTGGCGTATAAGGTATGCAAATGCGGTTAACAAAATACACAATGGTAACATCCTTCGATGTAAGTTTAACGAGCCCAGAGAAGGTAAGCTCGGTGGTTTTTCATATTTAAAGAGTTTAAAAAAACATAAAACGAGACTCCATTGGGGTACCTTTTTTGAAGGTAGTCTAGTCGGTTCGAAAAAGGGGTAAACTAGCACCAACAAGACGTCTATTCAAAACCATTTTAATGAGTGTGATAAAGACAATATCACTCGACCATTTTTTCATTTTTAAGGAGTCTAAAAAAAGATTAACTATGGACTCCATCGGGAATATTCTTCTGGACCAATTTAACGAGTGTGAAAGAATAAGGTCACTCGATGATCTTTTCAATTTTAGGGAGTCTGAAAAGAGCTTAACTATGGAATCCATGGGGATTCCTTTTTCGTAAGTTTAGTCCCTCAGGCCTAAAAAAGGGATAAAATTATACCTGAGAGTACTCTTCTAAAGAACGAAAGTTCCATAGAGTATACCTTTGTTCGTACAGTTTATTGTCCGGACTGAAAAAGGGGTAAACTACCGCCGAACATACGTGACTTCAAATTTCAGTGTAATGAGCGTGAAAGGCCACAAGATCGCTCGACAATCTTTTCATGTTTAGAGGGTCTAAAAAGGGTTTAAAAGAAGACCCATTTAAGGAATTTTCTTCTGGACCAATTGAACGAGTGTGAAGAAACAAGGTCACTCAGAAATCTTTTCATCTTTAAGGAGTCTGGAAAGGGCTTAAAGAAGACTCCATAATGGTTACTTTTCTCAGTTAATCCAGATGAGATCGAAAAGCATAAATGTAGTCTCACCGGATGTTGCTTTCGGATCTCAAAGCGAGCTTGAAAAACAACGAAGTTAGCTCATGATAGACTCTTTGTGGGTCGATGCCTGGCATCTCCTCGGGGGAGCTATATGCTCCAACGAAAACATTGTCTATGATGCCAGGGATTCTAGAGATATTGATAGGTATTGTTTCAGCAATGGTTGCCATATTACCCTCAGCATAGATCTTGTGTGTAGCTAAGGGATTAGTATGACAAGACCTATCTCCAGTCATAGTCACAGTGAATTCTTCTGCTTTGATTCAGCTTAACTCTTGGAGGAAATATGATCTGTGATGAAGATCTTCCCAAGGTTTGTCTGGACTAGTCATTGCTTCGATTACTGTTTCGTCAGAGGGCAAGACTAAGTCTAACAAATCGGTGTTAGCGAGATAACCATGAGCCCAAATAGTCTCTAGAAGTGGATCTAACTCTTGTGCAGAAGTTGGATCAGTGTTGAAGCTTGCTGGACTAAAGAGTACACTACTTCAGCGGCGGACAAGGGCATGGACATACCCGGGTGCCCTACCTCATCCATCGTGGCTAATGGGGAAGGAAGTATCCACGGATAATCGAATTAAGTCGTGCGGAACGACAAAACTTGAAAAATCTCAAACTTATAGTGATTGGATATAAACTTGATATCGCCTTGAGGGGGAGGGTAATCGAAGGTCCCCATCAAAGATGGGCACAAACCAACCCCTATGTTGATGACACATGTTTGAGGATTATCAATCATCGGGAACGTGGATTCCCCCAATGCAGGGTCAGGTCTGGAGAAATACAATTGATCGATGGTCACTATCCGACCCTCATGTGGAAACAACAAGACCCAGAAAACTGTAGCAACCACAACTTGCATGGCATAAGTCCAACTCCTTCCTAACAAGAGGTTATAGTTAAGGGGAGCATCGACTACCTCTACTTTGACACACACAGTCTTCCCTCCTAATTGCACGGGGAAAGAAGGAATGATACCATGTGGTCGAAACGAACGATTGTCGAAAGCAGTGAGGAGAGTAGGTGACAGAGACAAAATGGGCTAGCCAATGGCCTTCCAACATGCCAATGACATAACGCATGTCGAGGTGCCCTCATTGACCACCGTGCGGAAGATATTCCGAGAAAAAAAATTCGTGGGATAAGCCACTACTATCTGAAGCGCTACATGGTAAGGCAGACGAGGTTTTAAGTTGGTTGTATCCAACATGATGGTACCCGGATTACAAATCTTAGTAGAGCCCAAAGCAGTTAACAAGGCTTTCCTCTGAGAAGGGAAACTTTGGAGGACCTCCAAAGAAGACATCGCACAAGGGCTTTGTGATAAATCCTCCACCATAGAGTAGTTCTGGGCGGCCCTTGCATTTGGGTTATGAGAAGATTTTTTAAATGCACCTTTTGGAATGTATGTCATTGTTTCTCCCAACGTCTTCTCAATCTGTAGAGGAAGAGATGGGAGATCAACTTCTTTACCCTTCTCAGAAGTGCTTGGTTTACTATAACCATGCACTCTAGTTGATATGAAAGAATCACCCCTAACCATATATACATTCGTGGATGTAGGGTTGTTTGGAGGCGGGCAAGTTTCTTGGCTACCCTCTTTCGTTCTTGCAGAGGCTTGAGTTAGATTTTTCCCATGTTGAAATGGATTAGTCAACACCGTTTGTTGTTGTTTCATGACAAATTTTTGAGCCTCTGCAAGTCGAGGACATAGATGGGTCGAGTGGTCTTCCATGCACAAGTTGCATGTCTACCTCGCCTTCCATTTTTCAGTTTTGTCCCCGCCAGCATTATCGTTGGGTTTTTTTTCCCCCTTACCCTTCTTTTGTTGTTTTTTCTTCCCTTCAAGTTGTTGGGTGGCCTTTGGGTTAGTCGACTGCACTGTGTGTACTTTCAACGTTTTGGTAGGGGGAATAGTCAAAGAAGTAGTTTGACTGGCCACTGTGTGTTGTATGGATAACTGCTACAACTGATTTGTCAATTGCTCAGTGGGCTTTGTTTGTGCTGAACCAACAATACCATCGGCATGTGGTCCAGCTCTCTATCTAGTTTTATCCAGTATTGAACGTGGCGCATCTGGAAAGATGTTGTATAGTAAACCAGACTGAGAATAGATGATCTCAAACTGTTGATCCCTCATGATGGCATCTTCTTCGGAGAAAACTCCTGATGTCATAATGTCTTTGGATAACTGTAGGACCAAAGACTTAAGGAACCACTCAAGCAGGAATGCTGGTGGGACTGGTACTTTGATTAACCTCTTTCGGCGTCTCCATTCTTGGATGTGATCAGAGATATGGTCTGTTGTTGTCTGTTCAAAATTGGAAAGCAACTCTATGCCAGCGTCATATCTCACAGGTAACTAAAAATGGTTAAGGAAATCCATCGCCAGTTCGCCAAAAGAAGAGTATCTTAAGTGATCGAGCTCAATGTACCATTTCATGACACTCCCAATGAGAGTATGTTGAAACAATCACAACTGTACGGAGTCATCTTTCAATGAGTTAGATGAGCACCAAAGATGGAAGGTAGTCACATGATCTCCTGGATCTTCATTAGGCTTGGCTTCGAACTTTGGAATGTTCGAAGGAAACTTCGTCGGCATAGGAGGCCAACGCGGAATGTGAAAAATAGGGTCATTCAACAACCTTGTCAAATCTGGCAAGTGTAAAGTCGCCAGGAACGGTAGTTTGGGTTGCTGATGATAACCTGCGAAAAAGGGACCTGGAGTTTGACTGGCACCAGGTTAACAGGAAAAGTTTGGTTGCTGGCATGGATTTTGGTATAAACCATGGCCTTGGCCAGCGTAAGGATTTTGCATATTTGGAGACATCATTGTCTGATTTCCCAAATAGGACATAGATGGTTGGGCTTGCATTATATTCGAAAGACTTTGGGAAGGGTTACCCCATGCCGGTCCCGTGGGGATAGGCATAGTAGTTTGTCTGGGGTTCTATTGATTGTGGAAAGAATTACCCCAGATCGACATTCTGGATGAGGGAACGGATCCCTGCCCTGAATTCCAAGGTCCTTCTAGGTTTGCCCCCTGTGCAGGAATAGTACCCTGCATAGGAGTAGATTGTCCAAAAATGGAGTTGCCCCCAATCAGGAAAGCGATTGACGAGAAAGTGTTGTTACCAAATGTTTTGTTCAAAGAAAATGGTGTCAAACCTACCAGCATACTATGCGAAGGTGGTCCTTGACTCCCCGCTCCAAATAAACTATTGTGTGTAGGTTGCCTGACAGATTGTTGATGCGAGCCACCGAGTGAAGGGGATGAAGGAGGGATATGACCCCCTCCATAAGGAAAAGCATTAAAGGGAGCAGAAGTGCCCCCCATGTGACCTTGCAGAGGAGCACTAGAGCTCCCTGCCCCTAGACCCAAAGTCTATAAAGTGGAGTAGGAAAGTACAGGACTTGTACCCGAACTAGGCATCCAGTATGAGAATGGAGGGCCTGTTGCACTAGGTGTGAAAGGGGTTGTGGCCGCTGCCAAAGATGGGTTCAAACCACTGTGCGAAGTAGTTGCGGTCGAGACCATGGTGGCTCAGACTGACGACGGTGGGTTAGGATATGAAAGCTCTCCTGTGGTGACAACCGTGGTGGGAATTGAAGAATTCCCAGAAGGAGTAACAACATTTGTTTCCATTGCTGTGGGCGACACTGTCTGGCACTCATAAAATTGAACTAGTACAATGAAAGGTGCCAAGAAATCAGTGGTTAGGGTTTCAACCTGGCCAAGAGTGGTTGCTTCAGGGTTCAAAATGGTCGATTCCTCCAGGGGTTGCTTGGGCACAATGGTTTGTAACCCTATCGCTTCAAAAGGCCCTTGTTTGTCTAGCTTTCGCCTTAATGGGGGTGGGGGTGGCTCCAGTGTAACCGGTGGTAGGCCAAGAAGCCTTCATGACTGGTAGAGCTCGGTATCCTCTGTTGTAAGAAAATCTCCCTGGGTACAGGTAGATCGCCTCTAAGAGCTTGACCATAACTCTAGATATTAAATGCTTAATGTGGACACTGGCTTCCTTTCAAATATATCTAAACTAACACATGAGAAGGAAGGATGAAAGAAGTACCTCTTTATCGACGTTTGTCCCTGCACGCTCCGAGTTTCTCTCCAATCCTTTGCTCCTCACTGAGTTCTACAGACAAACAAGATACAACCACTTCCTACTCTATTGATATTAGCTTGAAAATAGATCTATCAATTAATGATAATTTCATATAACATTTGACACAAACTAGAAAGAAACAGGCCAAGCGTGTCATATTAATGAGAATAACGACAGTAGTACTTACAATCGTAGATGCGAATGCGACAGCTTCGTCAAGTCCTCTTCATCTAACCCTTGCCTGAAAGTTCCACAACTTGGATAACAACAGCTTCACTAATCACTCTCTTCTGGCTGACTGTATGTTTCCTCCAAGATCATAGGTTTCATGCTAGCAATTCTTCCCCCTTTCCACCATCATAGATCCTGCTTATATAGGTTAAGAGGACCTTAACCTCTTGAGTTATCTTTAGAACAAGTTGGGAAATACTTCCTTAGATCAGGGATCTCTTGATGAAACCAAGAATTCGAATACAACTGCCTCCTAATCTTGAAAAATCCTCCCCTTATTCTCCTCAATGGGCCAACTACTGCCTCAGATTAGGCAGCGCTCCCTTAGAAGGGGCATCAGAGTGCTTTAGCGCTTCCTGGTAAGATTTAGGGAAGCGCTATCACCTTCAAGATGAGTAGCACTCCTTTAGAGGGGGCAGGGGAGCGTTATAATGCTCCCTGAAGCCTTGTAGGGGATCTCCAGTGCTCCTAAGGCTGATATAGGGGAGCGCTCCCCCTCAAAACCTTTATTTCAGAGCTCTCTTCAGGTGTTAAGAGTTATTTGACTTCAGTAAACCAGTTCTCCTTCTTCAAATCAAGCACATGAGGTGTTCTAAGTGTCTCCTTAGTGTCGTCAGCATGGCAGTATGCTCGAACATCATTTGCGACACTTGTGACCAACTTGCGACACTTGTGAAAGTTGTAAGGAAGATGCGACACTTACGATAATTGAGAGGAACATGCGACATTTATCCAGCTGAGTAATTTTGACATGTAACAGATTTCCCCCTAAAGTATGAAGTTAGAAGATGCCAATTGATAACTGAAATACTTTGTAGATGTCCAAGCAAGGGTATAGACTCGGAGAACCTGACAGAAGCTGCACACAAACATCCAAAAAATATCATGACATATTTCAAAACCCAAGGCAGGCATACCTATTCTTGGGTGATCAAGACTTTGCAAGATATGGCCGCCATAAAATACACTGCGTATCCATAATTGTATTGATAAAAAGGTATAGCCACCGAAGATACAATGTGGATCTATACTCTGATGACTCGGACAGATCGTAGCCACGAAGAATACACAGTGGATCTACGAGATGACAAGACATAGCCACGACCAATACAAAGTGGATCTATGTGACAGTGTATGTGTTCTTTGTCCAATAGAAATTCCTTCGCAGCTTGGGCAAAGCATATATCAAAGTGATCGCTCAATCCAGGGTCTTCTTACCAATCCCAATATGGTACGAATCTGACCATGTGAATAGATGTCCTGATGTCGAACATGGCAGAAACCACTTGATTACCGGTCAATGGTGTGAATCGTTAACAAGTGCGAGGGAGATCACCATTAATGTCAATGAATCCCAAGGTACCCTAGTACATTCCAGCGAATTTGAATAGATGAGCTGAGGTCGAACATACATGGAATGATTCGATCAGGGGTCAATGATGTAAACCCACTATCAAATGTGAGGAGGCCTGCCATTGAGGCATGCAGGTCCCAAAGTACTAACTAGTTTCTAAGTCTGATTCCCGGATGATTTTTTGAAGTCGATAGGAATAGACTCATCGAGGGAGGGCCTTGATGTATCCCCCATCAACGACACGAAAAAAACATGGAGATGTAATTGGTAGATCAACTAGACATGGGATGACACAGGTTTTGAGGCAAGATATTTGGGATGGCTGACTCTCGAGGTGGATACTTCCCTTGAACACTGAGGCACAACAACAGAACATGACGTGGACCGAAACTATGCAGTGGGTATTGTGACTTGCATCGGGTGACCCAAAGGAGAGAAAGGAACTCAAAGGATTGGCTCAGTGCAGAGGTTCAGTGGATTATGATATGTGCAAATGACAAAGTGCCATGTTCAAGGGCGACTCTAAGAAGTGTTGGATGATGTTCTCAAGAGACTGCTTGGCTTGCTCCTTTTAATTTTTCCCCCATCCAAATAGATGAGTACCTCTTTTTGGTTTAATGAGCTCGAGGAGGATAACACGTGCTCAATATAACTCACCTTCGGTAATTTCCTCTTCCTTTGTTTAATGAACTGGAAGAAGTAAGAGTTCAGTCCCATATGGGTCTGTCGATGTGTGCTTTAACGAGTCCAAAGATAGAAAAATCGAAGGTTTTTCGGGATTATAGAGTTTGGAAAAACACTTAAAAGAGAAATCTCTCAGTTCCTTTTTCGTACAATAGTCCAATGAGACCGAAAAAGGGTTAAACTATTGCTCTAAAGATGCCCTTTCTGACCTTTTAACGAGTGTGAAAGGAAGCAAGGTCACTCGACAATCTTTTCATATTTAGAGAGTCTGAAAAGGGTTTAAAGGAGACTCCAGGGGGGTTCCTTTTTCGTGTGTTCGTATCCGTACGGGTCCAAAAAAGAGATAAAAGTTTACCCAGTTAAGTTCTCATATTGTCGAGCTCGAGAACAAACTAAGACTATGCTCATAAGTGCGACAAGGTAGATAATCCATCAGGACTGCCAGGAAACCTGCGATGCCAAAACTACAAACTAGGGTTTAGTGAAGCCATTATATCATTTAGAGAAACCCAAAAAATGACCATACCTTATAAAAAATGAACTGGGGACACTGACTTCCTTTCAAATCTATCTAAACTAACACATGAGAAGGAAGGATGACATAAGTACCTCTTTATCGACGTTTGTCCCTGCACGCTCCGAGTTGCGCTCCAATCCTTTGCTCCTCGCTGAGTTCTACAGACAAACAAGATACGACCACTTCCTACTCTATTGATATTAGCTTGAAAATAGATCTATCAATTAATGATAAGTTCATGTAACATTAGACACAAACTAGAAAGAAACAGGCCAAGCGTGTCATATTAATGATAATAACGACAGCAGTACTTATAATCGTAGATGCGAATGCAACAGCTTCGTCAAGTCCTCTTTGTCTAACCCTTGCCTGAAAGCTCCACAACTTGGATAACAGCAGCTTCACTGATCACTCTCTTTTGGCTGACTGTATGTTTCCTCCAAGATCATAGGTTTCATGCTAGCAGTTCTTCCCCCTTTCCACCATCATAGAGCCTGCTTATATAGGTTAAGAGGAGCTTAACCTCTTGAGTTATCTTTAGAAAAAGTTGGGAACTTCCTCCTTAGATCAGGGATATCTTGATGAAACCAAGAATTTGAATACAACTACCTCCTAATCTCGAAATATCCTCCCCTTATTCTCCTCAACAGGCCAACTACTGCCTCAGATTAGGCAGTGCTCCCTTAGAAGGGGCATCAGAGCGCTTTAGCGCTTCCTGGTAATATTTAGGGAAGTGCCAGGGCCTTCAAGATGAGTAGTGCTCCTTCAGAGGGGGTAGGGGAGTGTTATAACGCTCCCTGAAGCCTTGTAGGGGAGCGCCAGTGCTCCTAAGGCGGATATAGGGGAGCGCTCCCCCTCAAAACCTTTGTTTCAGAGCTCTCTTCAGGTGTTAAGAGTTATTTGACTTCAGTAAACCAGTTCTCCTTATTCAAATCAAGCACATTAGGTGTTCTAAGTGTCTCCTTAGTGTTGTCGACATGGAAGTATGCTCAAAGATCATTTGCGACACTTGTGACCAACTTGCGACACTTGCGAAAGTTGTAAGGAAGATGCGACACTTACGATAATTGAGAGGAACATGCGACACTTACAATAATTGAGAGGAACATGCGACATTTATCCGGCTGAGTAATTTTGACGTGTAACATCCTCCACTGTGTGAGAAGATCCAAGACACTCTAAGATAGTCTAAACATTCAAAAGTAACACACACTAAGAAAAGTCCCTAGAAGATAAGACAAGCAAACACTAAATTAATTGGAAGAACAGTTACAACAACCAACATTAGAGCAACTTACCGGTGAAAGTGAAACTCGAACACGAAAGCACCCTCTGGGTATACTCTACAAATCATGGCCCGATGTCTATCCTAGGTACCATGGTATACCCCCGCAATCACCTGTGTATTTCCCTAAAAATATTGGCAACTAGGTTGCCAGTGCGCGAATAGTCATCCAGCGGGTACAGTCGAAAGTTGGGTAGACCACAATGAGCAAGGTATTGAGCCTGAAACCTGTCAAGGGTATCGAGAGAAAATGGTTTGGAAGACAACTGAGGACCTAGAATGGATTCAGGACCCATGAAGCCCCGTGGCAAATGCAAATGACCGAAGCCCAAAACAAGCCCTCTATATGTGTTCTCCACTACGATTGGTCCAACTTTGGAGGGGTTATCTCTGCTACCTTTCTGTACGCGACCTTGTGTTTATCCCCTGTGTTAGAGGGGGGTCCCGGATAAATTTCACAACACTAGAATTAGACACTCCCTATCTCATACTCCAATGTTTGATTTGAAATGGCCTTGAAGAGTTTCCTCTCCAACCTAATCCAAGGCCCTAGTCCTGAACTAGTTTGTGAACCCTACAAACATAAAAGTATAGTAGATTTTACATTTAGCGTTAATTTTATGGCTTAGTCTTACATCAATGGGTATGAGGGTGAAACTGATGATGTGTAATAGACGAAAGCAAAAATGAATAAAAAAGATGGACACAAAGCTTTTACTGAATGCAAAATTTCAACAACTTTTCAAAAGAATTTTTTTTAATTTTTCTAAGATTTTGGACAGCAAACTCAAAGGAATTTCACTCGAATACAAGTTACTTATGATCTAAGTGAACCGCAAAAACTTATGAAATAAAATACTTTTCCGTGGCTAATGATGCAGAAACACACTCTTTAACCAAACAAGAAAATGAAAAGAGATTTTTTTTTATTCAAATGCTAGTAAAGCAAGAAAGGGAAAATACCGACAAGCAAAAAACCGAGAAAAAACAATTCTGGCCTAAATCACAGATTGCAAAGAATCAGGTCAAAAATCACACACTAACAATTCTTTTTTTTTTTAAACAACAATGACTCTCACACTTGTCTAAAAACCTTTAAAATTCTTTTATTTTTATGAGAAAAAGTAAGCTAAGAGTAAATTTAATCCTAAGCTATTGATTGTTCAAACATAGTTTCAAACACCTGAGAGGAATAATTCTTATCAAGGGAAAGGATGACGGCCTTACCCTTAACAAAAAGTATCATGTACAAGCACGTGACTGTTACTCAAACAACACGCATGTGAATGCACGCTGAACAGAGACAGAGGGTGTGTACACGTGGGCTGGCCTTGTACAAGCCGCGTGTATATCTAAACTATAAGAAAAAAATGAAAACAGATAGTCCAAACCAGGAAGAGACCACTGATATTGATAACCAGGATCCCTTGAAGGCTTGGATACTCTTTCTAACAGAAAAACAAATAATGTAAGGAAAAAATGATAAAGCAAAAAAAATCTAAGATAGGACTGCTAGCAAATAAGACTCAGACAGAATTCAAGAAAACCCCCTGAGAATGTGTTATTCTGACAGGGAAGAGGATGATTTCCTTTGAAGTCCTCTGAACTCTACACGCTACTGCTACCTCCTCAGCTAGCGTTCACACGTGGGTTGTAAGAGAGTAGGGCGTGGGTACACGCATGCAGACCTTATGCAGGTCGCGTGTACCTTTGTGGGTCACGAAAACATAGTCAAGCAAAAGACATGGAAAGCTGGTATGGAAAACCAGACTCCCTACTAGCTCAGACCTTACAAAAACTTAAAAAGAAAAGACAAGCAAGAAAAACTAGTCTTTAAAACTACCCAAAAACTAAAGAAAATTCCAGGAACATTAGAGAGCCTCCCCAGTACGGTCGCCAATTCGATTGTTAAGAAAAACTCCCTATGGACTAGCAAATAGAGTTCAGACTTTGCATGCAGATATGACCGAAGAGAAATTACTTTCTACCTTCATCCCTAGATTTAAATCCCCTTTTCTTAGTAAATGCATGGAAATATCAACCTACCTCGTTCCCGGCATTTGATGTTGATCCTCCATTGTTCTTGATTACTTGTTCGCAATACTCCTTCCAAAGTCGACCTGCATCCAAGACAAGCAACAACTATGCATGCATACTACTTATATACTAATGGGTTAGAAATCCAAACATATACTAATCAAACTATAAACAGTTCATGAATTGGGACGGGAAAAATATTTTATTTATTACTTTGAATGAGTCAACTTACAAAAGTTGAGACTGGCCACCGCTCCTCGAACCTGATCCTTTGCTCCTCTTCTTCTGTCCTTCAACTGCTTTGCTTTGAATCTCCTTTGGCACAAGGAAAGGCTAAAGGGTTGGGACAATGGGAATATGTAAATGGGCAGAGTTTCTTTGCTATATTTTTCCTCCTTCCAAATGGGACCCCTACCCCTTCTTTTATAGGCTGGAAGGAGCTAGGTATTTGGACGAACCCTCGGCCATGCATGGCCATGATTTTTAGTTAAATCACCCATAGCTTTTTGTTTCGTCGACAACTTTCCTTTTTTTGTGCTTCTGAAGGTCCATGCGGGTTGTAGTGGGCCTGCTAGTGTGGACACTATAGATCCACGCAGGCTGTAGTGGGCTAGCTAGTGTGGACATTTTAAAAATGGAGTTTTTAGAAGAGTTGTTCGATAGTGTTTTGTTAAAGAAGGAAACTGAGATGGCTTGATGCCAGGTAAGCATGTATGGTGAAAATTAGGGTTATAACAACTTTCCAACTGACCTGTTGAAATCAGATTTTTTTTTAGATATGGTACATGTCTTGCCTCTTTCAATAAACATTGGTTTCCATTATTTTTCTTTAGTTGTACCTTTCCCATTCCAACAATTTTTCATGGTGCATCACCCAAATGAACCTGTCCAAAATCACCTTGAACGCAATCTAGAAAAAATTTCCTATCGGGAGTGGCATGAAATGAATCCCCTGAATCTACTACCCAAGACTAATAGATATTATCTACAGAAAGAATCAAAACATCTTGTAACACATCACATGTTACATTTGTTTCTTGAATTTTCACTTGTTGTCCATCTCTTTGTTTATTTGGAGCTCTATAGTCTTTCTTCAAATGTCCTTTATTCCTACAATTCTAGCACTCAATCTTTCCTAGTCTGGATTTATATCTTCCCTTCCTAGAATTCCCATGGTTCCTTGATCCCTTTACTCTATCCTTTTGTCTTCCCTATTCTCCGCAGTCAACACATTACCTGATGTCTCACCTATGCTTTTCCGTCACATTTCCTTGCTAAGGATAACACCAACAACATCGTCAAATTTTAGAGTGTTTGAACCATATATTAAGTTACTTACAACCATGACCAAGCCATTCCATCTTTTTGGCAATGAGAACAGGATTAGAACATCCCTAACCTCATCATCAAAGTCCACTTTTACAGAACTTAGCTGATTAGTAACTGTATTAAATTCATTTAAATGATATGCAACACACCCAATTTATGACATATTCATATTAAATAATCTCTTCATTATAAATACCTTATTGGATTCCAAGGGTTTTTCATACAGTTTATCCAATGCATCGATCATCTCCTTTGTTATCTTTTCTTTTTAAATATTTAAATCCACCGAAGTTGTCAGGCTCAGTCGTATCATTCCTAGTGCCTTTATATCAAGAACCCCCCATTCTTCTTCCTTCATGGTTGTTGACTTCTTTGATATTATGCCCAATAGTAGGAATAGATCCTTATGATATAAATAAACTTCCATCTGCATCTTCCATAACTAGTAGTTTTGGCCGTTAAATTTCTCGACCCTGAACTTTCCATCTTCCACCATTTCTCCCACTCAAACTAGGAACCCTCTTTTCCTGCAAGTTACCTTTCGCTCTGATACCAGTTGTTAGAAAAATAGGATCGTGAAGCAATAAAATAAAACAAATGCGGAAATAAAACACAGAATATACACAATACAATAGAGACACAAATATGCATGGTTCACGCAATGTGGGCTACCTCCACTAGAGAAATTATCAACTCCTTCCTTATTATTATCCATTCAAATGAAGGGATACAACCTACAAAACACTCAATGTAACTTCCTCTTATTTCTCTCACCGTCTTCTCTCTCAGAATAGAATAATTGCAATAATACCAAGCCGCAATACAATTCCCTCATAAAAGATGGTTGCCCTCTAGGGAAAAAATCCCTAAAATAACTTATATTGTCATATCTGCGACCTTATAATGAATGGTCCAAATTGAATATGAAATTACAATTATTTACAAGGCATTTTTTCCTAAAATTTTTCTTTGGGGGTGCCGCCCTTGAATCCCCTGCTAGGGGTGGCTACAAAAATTGTCGCCACCCCCTCTGAAAATAGTTGTGGGGGGGGGAAAGCTCCCTCACACACGCCTGTTAGGGAATGGGGTCCAAGCATGACTCAAACAAACCTATTAATCAAGAAGATAATCAGGCTCCACAACCAATAAGACAAACATATTACAATTTGATCTGTCAGTTACACAACCTGTTCATTGTACTGTGCATGCATGCATATTCTATTTTTAGTTGATATTGTGTGAATGCATACGCATGAGAAATTAGTTGGAAATTTCAACAATCTCCACCTTGACAAAAATTTACCTAATATATCATGTCTGAATTAATTCATCACCTTTTCTGCAAGACAACAGAATCCAAACACCATCATAGCTTCTCTATCAAAACTGGTTTCATAAACATGTATGCAGAATTCACTTTTGTATGGACCTTTTCTAGACCACTCCCCCTTCATCAAAAACCTATCTTACAATATGGTATTTAATAAAAATATGCTTTTTATTACTGTGATAAGCTTGACTTCTAGCCAAATGAATATCACTTTGGCTGTCGCATAATACTTTCACCTTGTCCTACATCCTTCCAAACTCACCCAACAAACCTTTTAACCAAATTGCCTCCTTGCATGCATGTGAGGCAGCCATATATTTTGCCTCGGTAGTGGATAAATCAACTATGTTTTGAAGCTTTGACATCCAACTAATAGGTCCTCCTGCAAGAGTAAAGACATATCCTGAAGTGGATCTCCTTTTATCTAAGTCACGTGCAAAATCTAAATCGACATAACTGCAGACTGAATCACTAGAACCATCATAGGTGATAGAATAATTACTTGTTCCTCTAAGATACTGAAGCACCCATTTAATTGTTGCCCAATGCTCTTTACCTGGATTTTCCATGTATCTACTGAAAAAACCAACTTCATGTGAAATATCTAGTCTAGTACTCACCATCGCATACATCAAACTTCCTACTACATTAGCATATAGTACACAAGACATATAAACCTTTTCTTTGTCATTACTAGGACATAAACTTGAAGAAATATTGAAATGGAAAGCCAAAGGTATTTGTATGGATTTTAAGGTATTCATACCAAATATCATAAGTATTTTCTTCACATACTTCTATTGTGATAACCACAACTTACCATTTTTCCTGTCTCTATGTATCTCAATGCCCATAATTTGTTTTGTTGCTCATAGATCCTTCATATCAAATTCCCTAGCCAATTGAGCCTTTAACCTTTTGATTTTCATGCTTTTGCTTTCCACAAGCATATCATCAAAATATAACACAAAAATAATTAATATGTCATTTTCCAACTTTTTAAAGTAAACACAATGATCATATTCACTTCTTGTAAAATTTAGGCTCACCATGAAGGAATCAAACTTCTTGTACCATTGTCTGGGAGACTGCCTCGGGCCATACAATGACTTCTTGAGTTTGCAAAAAAAACTCTTATTATGATCATGAACAAAACCTTTTGGTTGTTCCATATATATATCCTCATCCAAATATCCATGCAAAAATGGTGTGTTAACATCTAGCTGTTCTAACTCAAGATCAAGTAAAGAAACTAGTGCTAACACAACACAAATTGCAACAAGCTTTACAGCTGGTGAAACTATTTCATGAAAATCAATACCTTCCTTTTGAGAATACTATTTTTCTACCAGTCTTTTTTTATACCTTTCAAATTTATCATCAACACCCTTTTTTCAGTTTGTATACCCACTTGCAATCGATAACCTTCATGTCCTTTGGAAGTTATACCAGGTCCCATGTTTTATTCCTCTAAGGCATCCATTTCTTCTTTCGTAGCTTCTTTCCATTTAACACTTTCAGATACCTTCATTGCTTCATGATAATAAATTGGTTCTCGATCAATAGAAACCAAAGCCACAAATGAAACATAAT
>JZKD02S1157958.1:790014-840577 GCA_000966675.3 Picea glauca | reverse complement strand
TTCTAAATATGCAATTACTAACATTTAATTCTAGTAGTTCATCATGCAAGAACCATATAGTTTGTCATTGATGGGCGAAAGGCTCGAGGAGATCTCCTATTAATGTGCATTAAACCAAGATTTGTGGGGCATTATATTATCCCTCCCGAGTGTTGATTTCAAAATCATGAAGTGTCGTTCACACGCCGTCGCCTTGGCACATTCACAAAACCTCCAATCCTTAATTTCTCTTCGTCATACCCACCACCCTCACATTTGTAAATATGCAATAAGTAAGATTTATTGCTAACAGTTCATCATGCACCACCGATACAGATTGTGATTAATCAGTGAAAGGCTTGAGGATCTTTCCCATTCATAAGCATTTAACCAAGATTTAATGGAGAGTTACATTATCGGCTCTAAGTGTTCATTTCAACCATTGTTTGGAGCAAACCAGCATTCTCATAAATCTATGGCATCAGATCACCAATAGTTTTTTGGAGATACAGTGAACATATTCTGGCGCGAGGACCAAAAATTCCACTGGTCCAGGGCATATTCTTATTACTCAACCTCTGTTGCAGAGAACCAAGTAATTTGGACCTTTGGGATTGCTCGTGTAGGTTGTGTCCCTAAGGTTTTTGACTGTAAGGACCTAGTCTCTTGGTGCGTTGATAAATTTATTTCAGACAAAAGAATTATTCCACTGCAAGACCGCTCTTTTGTTTCTTTGTCACCTCAGGTCTTTCGCCAGATGTTAATATTGTCAGAGCCAACATTGACATTCAGAGGAGAAGATTGCAAATAGTTCCTAGTGAATCATAATAATGGGTTGGACCTCTTGCCCCATTTATTGGAAGGCCTGATTCTAGTTCCTGAAGATATCACAAGATTGCAGGTTAGTTCATTTAGAAATCCATTCCATGAAATTGCTTGGCTGTTTACAAGAATAATGGGACAGGAGTCCACAAAAATTGTTTCCCGGATGGCTCTTTATATTTTGTATTTCACAGTCAACGAGAAATCCATTTTTGATTGGGGAAAGTTAATTTCCCATGAAATATGTTCCCAATTGTCAAGATTCAAAAGGGAAAATAAATTTTATATGTCATCCTACTTAGTTTTTTCGATAGCACATTGTTGTCAGTTTCCACAACTATCTCTATCCAAGAATGTCAACTGGGAATTCGACCCAGTGACATTCTGGTACTAGGCCTTATGGAAGCACAAGGCTTCCCACTATTTTTATGAGGTTTTTAATGGCTTTATGTCTATTTTCAATGTTTTATTGTTAGGAGAATATGCTCCCTGCATATCTAAATAGGAAACCAGTTTTTTGGATAGGAAGGGGACACTTGAACATTTGGATAATTACATTGTCATAAGAATTTTTGGCTCCATGGAAAAACTTGCTCTCCTTCCATGTCACATTACGGACATAATGTTTTTTGTAGAAGTGGCACGACAATACAACTATCGGTTGCATCTATTGCAAAACAAGAGAAAAAAACATTTCATTCCTCTACCTTGGAAAGTAGGGGAGTTCATGTTGAAAAACGTCAACAAAATTGATGAATTCATAGCGCATTCTAGAAACTTCAACATGAGATATGTTGAAAGCATAAGAGGGTTTGACCCCGATAATATTATTCGACAAAATTTACAAACACTTGGCTTCGACAATTGCTTTTTCAAAAAACACCTACCCGAAAAAAGAGACACTAGTGGAAACACTCCTGCTTTTGATGTCGATGACCTAGACACATTGAAAAGATGCACTAAATTGTACAACCAATAGGGGAAAGGCCCTGGTGACAAGAGTGTTCAATCGAAAAATAGCACTCCAAAGAGTACGACATCCTGGAGCATCACTCCAACGGCCCACCATAGCAACAAAGCAACTCAGATTTCTTCAAATGGAGGAGGAGATAATGACCCTCCTCACTCTAAAATTGATAGTTCTCAGAAGCTTCCAGTATACAAGAAGAGAAAAAAAAATGTGGGACAGGCGGAAGAGCCGAAAATTCAGAGTGAGAACATGGAACTTGACACTGATCTGGATAGCATGATCCTCTACCTTGATCAGCCCAGAGACACCATCCAGCATAGCCATCCAATGGACATATCCAATACCCAAAATTTTGACGAAGATGAATTATTCGTGTTCCAGAGCATTGTTTTTGACAGCCAGTCCAAAAAATTGATAAGTGAGAAAAATGATGTAAAAAATAAGAAAGGAAAATCTCATTCAGAGGTTCCCCTTGCTAACATGCGGTCGTCCCAAATCTGTCAACTTCACAAGGTGAGCGGAGATGCACTTCATGATTCCATTGGAGGCATCGAGGCCGAGAATGATAGACTAAAGGATCAGGTCAAGGAATTGGAAGAGGCTTTGATTCCTATGCCATTTCTTCTCAATCCTTTGGAAATAGCCATGCCTACCACCCCTGCACAACCAACTTAAAAGGATCCTCCAGCCTCCTCGCATCCTGTAGAGGATATGTGGATAATAATATCAATAAAAGAATGGAACTGGTTACTAAGGTGTGGAAAACATCACAAACCATCACTTCCCTTGGAACCAAGGAACATAGCTTGCTCGAGCATTTGCAGATGAAGTTAAAATATGAAGAACATTTCTATTTAAACACGATCCTTCCTTTTGGAACCATTGTCAACAATATGACAGAAACAAAAAGATGACAACAAAATCTTCCATCCCAAAACTGGATCGATCAATTAAATGCACGCTGGAAAGGAAAAGGAAGAAACTGCATCTCATTGTTCAGTCATGTGAACAAGCTATATCAAAGAAAGATAAATTATTCACAAGGTTGTAAAGAATAAACTTAGCTGGAAAGACCAACAACTTCCAAGACCTTGACTTAATCGCAAACTCCTTTCCCTTAACTAGGAAAGAGTTCGATAAACAGGTTGATATGTTTAAAGTGTTGTCTCTGGAAAAATTTTACAACATCCTTGAATATGTTCAAGCTCACGTCGATGAATGGCTAGTCAACTATTCAGTACAGAATGAGGAAATTCATCAGGCTCTATGTAATCTTTCTATCGACTTCCAAGAATTAGAAAACGATATTTTAAACATAAAAATATGGAATGAGATCAACGTCGCCCCAATGAGAAGCTACATTGAAGAATGGCTTGAAAGGGAATTGAAGCAGGCCGCCGACAAAAGGCAACAGGCAGTTTCCAGGATTCCAGCATCCTTTGACGACATCAATGAAATGACAGCTGCAAGCAAATATCCAAAGGGATCATATGTACCATCACTGTAAGTCTATTGATCGCATCCTTTTTTGTTTATCAACCCAGTTATTCCACTTTTTTAAATAGAAATGTGTAGACAAACACTTATACCTTTCAATTTATTTTTTTTGCAAGTCTTCTTTATACAGTCATGTTTCTTGTACATATTTCTCTAATGGTCTGCAGGAGCCCCAATCCTAGTCTACATGACAAACGCATTGATATTTCTAGTAATATGTAACAAACTTTTATTTTTATATATATTTTAAAATTTCCAGTAGTATGTAACAAACTTTTTTTTTTGACATATTTCAAATAAAATTGTTTTCTTATCTCCTTTTAAATTTATGTCCTCGTCCATTTTTATCTTTCACCAGTCTATATGAAAAATGCATTTAAAATTCCAAATTTTTTCTTGCACTATGAAAAAATTTGTATTTTGTTATATACTTTCAAAAAATAAATGGGGCTTTGCATGTCAAGCATCATTTATTGCATGGATAAATTTCCAAATTTTTTCTTCCACTATGAACAAATTGTATTTTGTTATATGCTTTCAAAAACTAAATCATTCTCTACATGCCAAGTGTCATTTACTACATGGATACCACATGTGCTTCATGCTGCTTGCCACATCTTCGCTCTAGTTTCCTATCTCTCCATGGGGTCGCGCCTTAGCACTAACGAAATTTTATGCCCCATGTTATTTCTGTGATATACATTTTGCACCGAACACTTCCATCATTTACAATTTGACCCCATTTTCCACAATTTACCTTTCTCCACGGGGTTGCGCCTTAGCGCTAACGAAATTTTATGCCCCATGTTCCATGGTATACATGTTGCACACAACATTTTCGTGATATATATTTTTCGCCGAACACTTCAGTCATTTACAATTCAACCCCATTTTCCACAATTTACTTTGTAACCTCATTGGCAAGGACTATGCTACCACGCAACCTTGTTATAAAGGTAATCCTTCATATAATATTGCCTGCATTTAATGAAACAAAGCATCTGTTATCATACCTCAACCTTCATACTTCATGTGTATGATAAACCAAAAGTTTTTTTTTTTTTTCATATATCAAGGTCAACACTCCCCTCGAAAGGTGTTGGGAGTGATGCTGGAAAAAGGGGAATGTCGTAAAGTAGTGAAAATCAACACTACGCCATGACTACTTAGGGTGCGTCAGAGAAAAAAGAAACACTCCTTTCTACAATGAATTTGTTTCCAGCACACGAGACACAAATCGAGCTCCTCCAGAGTGAATTGTCATACTTCGATTTTGTAGGAACTGGTTCTCACACGTAAGATTTTACCCAACTCACAGAGAACAATAATCACACAATGAATACAGTGATTTACGTGGAAATCCTTCTAAGAGAAAAAAACAACAAGGCAATGATATTCAATATTATTATTATTCAAGGGACAATTACAACAGCCAAACACAAACTTACAACCATCCTCTCACTCTCTTCCCACATAGTGTGTTACACTAAATTGCTTCTCCGCGCCTCTACAAATATGTTAGTTATATAAGATCTAATAAACAATTTCAACATGGAGATGAATAAACTTGATGTAGTTACACTAATAAACATACTTGATGTAGTTGTACTATCTCCTTCATGAACATGAATTGACATTTCTGAAATCATTGAAAGTAGTAAAAATATATATGTTGAACATTTTGGATAATGGTATAAGGTGTTTTTTAAAAGGTATTATAAACCTAATTATTGAAAAATAAATAATTTAGGAATTGAAACCTTATGGATAACGATATTAAGGTGAATCTCCTTCATGAACATGAATTGACATTTCTGAAATCATTGAAAGTAGTAAAAATATATATGTTGAATATTTTGGATAATGGTATAAGGTGATTTTTAAAAGGCATTATAAACCTAATTATTGAAAAATAAATAATTTAGGAATTAAAACCTTATGGATAATGATATTAAGTGAATAGACTTGACATTTAGAGATTTAATGAAAGGTAAGTTCATAGTGAACCTGGAATGAGCCACAAGAATCAAATAGACTTTCAGTTTATTGTGGGTAGACAAAGAAAATGTGAAAATAAATCATAAATGTTTTTTGTTCTTCATGTGGATTATGAAATATGCTAAGGTTTACCATGTTAGCATATATATGATAGAACTCAATTGGAGAATATTATAATCTTGAAAATGGTGATTCTTTTTAAACATAGCATACTTACATAATAATGAATATTATAATCTTGAAAATGAATATTATAATCTTGAAAATGGTGATTCTTTTTAAAGATAGCATACTTACATCATCATCATTATGGATTATGAAACATGCTAATGCTATGACGATTTACCATGTTAGCATAGATATGATAGAACTCAATTGGAAAATATTATAATCTTGAAAATGGCACGATTCTTTTTAGTCCCTGCCGAAGGCATAGAGGGACTATAGCGATCGATAATTCGTTGACTTCATATTAGTTTTTTCTTTGACTAAAATTATTTGCATAATATCTATTGTTGGAGAGAGAACTAAAAACATTGATTTCTATATAATAAAAAATACCATATCTGTCATGATCTAATTGGATAACAGATTGGAGGTCTTATTGTCATCTTTGCTATTCCCAATGTTTGATATGTTAGCATATCTAGAGTTTTTTGATCATATACGGTCTTTCTGAGTTGTTATTTTTTTCTTGAAATGTTTGGATATCCAAATTTTTGAAGATAGATAGTTAGTTTTTTATAAGGCGACTTCATATTAGTTTGTCCTTTGAATAACTTTTTTTTTTCTTACATAGGCTCTATTGTTCGAACTATTGTTACTAACTTTTTTTATTATTGGTATAAATGTTTTTTTTGTACGTAAGAGACCTACCACACTGCATTGTTTCTTAAATTTTTATAGAGCAATTATGACAGACTTAAATGTTTACCTAACAAGATTCACAGCCTTAAATGTTTACTTAATAGGCCTGTTACAATACATTTTCTTACATTGTTTTTTTATATGCAATGTTATCTGCGGTCAATGTGGGCAATATTGTTCTTCAACGACATTGCTGGTTCACTGGTTCATGCTTGCTTCTTGCATGTTCACTGATTTCTTATTTGTTTGTTGTTGTTGTTCTTGTTTGCATGTTGGTCTTGTTGTAGTTTGCATGCTTCAGGTTCTACAACCAAGATTGGAACTGCCCTTCTGTCGTTCCCCATTGACGGGCGGGTTTGGGTGTCGTGTTTATTTTCGCTTGCTATTTGTAGTTTGCAGGTGGGAAATTTGACTACTGGGGATGGCTGAGTCGAAATCCTCTTGTAGAACATCTTTGTATGTGAGGAGAAAATACGATTTCCTTTTGCAATGCGTCATTGTTTCTGTGATGGAGGTAGGTTTTGTGTCGAAAATTAGCCTTTTATTGTTCTCCATTTACGGCCGGGTTTGGGTGTTGTGATTAGCTTCATTTTCTATCTGCAATTTGTAGGTGGGAAATTTGACTGCTGGGGATGCCTGGGTCGAAATCCTCTTGCAGAACATCTTTGTATGTAAGGAGAAAATACGATTCTAGTTTCCTATGTGTCACTGTGGTTGTGATGGAGGTGGGTTCTATGTGGAACATTGGCCTTCTGACGTTCCCCGTTGACGATCAAGTTTGGGCGTCGTGATTAGCTTCATTTGCTATCTGCAATTTGTAGGTAGGAAATTTGGCTGTCGGGGATGCCTGAGTCGAAATCCTCTTCCAGAACATATTTGTATGTGAGGAAAAAATACAATTCCCTTTTCCTATGCGTCACTATGGCTGTGATGGAGGTAGGTTTTGGGTCGAACATTGGTGATCAGGAACAAGATGAAGACATCATTACAATCCTACTTCTCTGGTCGTAGTAATCACAAACATAGATGGACTGCAAGGGGATTTTGATCACTCCCAGTATTGAAAAATACCAACCATGAAAACCACACCTTTCTTAATTACTTGCATAGTGGTAGGCCTTTGGACAGTCCTTCCAGCTTTGAATTTTACCTGATAGGTCTCACAGCCTAAAATATTTGGTTAACAAATGTGTTACAATACATTTTCCTCTGAATGTTTTGATGCAATCTTGTGTGTAGTGAATTTGGACAATATTGTTCTTCACCGACATTCCTGGTCAGTTGGTTGGTGCTTGCTTATTTGTTCGTTATAGGCTTCTTATTGTTGTTTCATTCAAATTTGTAGGGTTCGGTTCCTGCTGTTGCAGTTGGGCCTTTTGGTGCTTCTTAACTAGGTTGTTATTTGCTTCTTGCTCTTGTTTACTTAAACTTTGCAATGTTGGGGTACTGCATCTGTAGTTTGATCTATTGTTACATGGTTTTACAGTTGGATCCTCATAAAATACTATTAAGATACAATAATATACAAAATTTTGCAGTCGATGTAAATTACATCTCTTATGGATTGAACCAGAGTTTGTTAGGATCCAACTATATTTCATAGTTGATGATGTTTTTCCCATGGTTAATGTCTTTCTATGGCTTCATAGTTATGAGAGTAAGTGTTGTTGTGTGAATGATAAATTTCTTCTCTTCATTTCTTTTTCCTCTTGTAAAATTTCCCGTTTTTTCCTTTTGTTCTTCCCTTCTATTATGCGTTTATGGTTCTATAATTTGCCACGTTTTTGTGGTCATGGGTTTTCAGGGTGGCCAATTGGAAAATCATCATATCCATCTATATCTTCACATCACGAGTCTGGTCATCCACTGTTCGTTTGCATATTTATCCAATTTCTTCTAAACTTGCCCATTTTTCGCTTTCGTTCTTACCCTCTATTATACGTTTATGGTTCTATACTTTGTGACATTTTTATGCTCGCGGGTTCCTGGTGTGGTGAGATGAAAAATCATCAAATCCATCTATAACTTCACATAACGAGTCCGACCGACCACCATTTGTTTGCATACTTAGCCAATTTTATGAACGTGGGTTCGCAGATAGGTGTTATCGAACTATGGTAACCCGTGTTCGGGGTATACATATTACACCTGAAACTTTCATGCTCTACAATTCAACCCTGGACTCCTCGAACTCGCAACCCTGCCTCTACCTATGATGACCACTTCTATCTAACCTGCCTTTCCATACTTAGTCGAGTCTTCAAATTTTCATGGGTTCACACATTCCCGGGTTCAGAAATGTTGTAAATCATTTTTTCGCTCCCCTCCATCCCGACCACCTTCCGCCCTTCCCAATGCACATTAATTATGCTTTTAAAAGTGAAAACTGACCAAACAGGTTTGAAAATATTGGATTTAATAAGAGGACATCTCCCATTAAAATGCATAAACAGGCAAATATTATGGGATATGATAAAAAAGAAATTCTTGCATTTTGAATTTGCAAAAAAGTGTTGGCTATTTTATTTTTTTAAAGGCATCATCATAGTAACAGCAAAATATTGTACTACCTCACTGCCATCCATGAACATGTTATCCACATAGGTCTTGACGTCATGTCCCTCTTTAATACTATGCATATGTTACAGGTTGTCATATTTGAGAATATGCTTGGATATGGGAATGTTAATACATGTTATTTGTCACTATTCAACACACATATTCGAAAATATTGGCATTAATAAGAGAAAATATAGAGGTCATCTGCCATCAAGACGAATTAAACCAAAATCTACGGAAGATTATACTATCATCCTCCAACGTTGATTTTAAATACTTATTCCCATTTCTCTATATCATCAAAGAGTTGGGCTTTAGGGTTCCTTCATTGTAATATTCCTGGTCATGGACATGTAAGAAAAATTAGATATTTCATTGAGACTCAATTGAAAGACGAGAGAATGGATTTATGTAATGTGAGCTTTGAGCCAAAAAAAAACTATGTTATCCAACATAAACTCAGACAGGAAAAAAAAAAGTATCTTCTGATTGGTGTTCTCCCTGTATTCGATGCTTTGGTTGGTTGAAAGGAATGCCTAGAGATTTGTTTGTTGATATTTTTTGTTTTCTTACTGGGTTTTGGAAGGGATTTTCAGGTCACCTGCAAAATGCTCCTTCGTTGAAGTATATAGTTTCTTCCAACAACACAGATTTGGAAAGTGTATCAAATTCTGCAAAGCACACAAGAATTTGTCTTCTGTCAGAGGAGTCACACTTATCGTGGCTTGCAAAATGGTCTGTAATATTAGAAAATGACGTAAAATATTACTCAATTCACAAATATACTCAAAAGGAAATTATAAATTTGGATCATCGTGAGTATGAGAAACTATATGGGTGGTTAAAACGACATACTAAAATTACAGAAGTTTCTATTTCAAAGTTTGTTGAGCTACTTCTGGGTGTGGTAACAGACTTGACAGAAAGCCATATTCTTTGTCAAAGTTTGTTCATTGTCCTCTGGATGTATTTATAGACTCCACATACAATCAACTTTCTATCGCTACTGCACATTTTTATTTTACTATTCCTATGCATATGATTACATCTGGGTTGATGGGATTGCCCCTATTTACATGAATATTCCCCTCCTACTTTAAGGTGGGTATATGACCAAGGAACGATGCTCTCAAAAATTTCTAATCCCTTCATCGACATGTAACTGGAAAAAGTTAATGGGGAGGAATTCCAGATTATGGACTTTGCAACACTTTCTGAGGATTACTTTATACTACCACCTTCTGCAAGAAGTTTCGCGTGTTTAGGTAATGATTTGGTTTCTGAAAATCACCTTTTACTACCACCTTCATGTAATCATTTTATTTCAGTCTTTATAAGAGACCTTAATGTAGTGGTTTGTTCCAGAGCTGTAACCACCTAATGTCAATCATCCTATTGTTTCCCTTGCTTTCGATAAGGAAATTGTGTTTCTTATGTTGCAGTTGATGTGATATTTGAAAAAAAAAATGTTCAAACCATACAATTTCTTATTTTTTAAAATATAGAACAATGTAGTTTTTGAACAGATGGTTGTTCAAAAAGTTTTAGGTGTTGTTTGGGATTCACATCCTTCAAGGATGTTAATTGATCACAAAATTAATGTTGTTTGTGCCAATTCTATTGATGCGTCGTCCACTATGGAAATTGCATTAACACTGCAATCTCATATAATAGATGTCTGACATGTACCTAATGTCAAGGTCATTATCGCACAAGACACCCAACGTCCAAAGATTTATGGACTCAAAGAAACATTGTAGTTTTTGTGAGAAAGAAACACTAAAGTCGATGTTCTTTGCAGGTCTGACAATCCTACAGTTTAAGTGCTTTGACAATGACAACCCTACTTATTCACTGCATTGTCACACTACAATCAATAGAATTGTTCCCATTTCCACTGCCAATGTCAATGTCTGAATCCAAGCTATCTGGAGCCTGGGGTCACCGCCTATGTGGATGCCTGAAGGTGAAACTAGCTGGAACCTAGGATCATGGCTTCTTACACTTGACATTAGTATCAATAGTGATCAAAAATTGATTGTATGTCGAGTCTGTTACTGCATCCAGAGGTCCCTCAACACTCTTTGAAATGGAAATTGGTTGTCTGTCAATTATGTTACAACTTTGGCATAAAAATTTTTGTAATTTTAGAATGTTGATTCAAACATGCATACAGTTTCTCACATTCGTGGGTATCCAATTTTATAATTTCCTTCTGAGTGTATTCAGGCATGGAGTAATATTTGGTGTCACTTTCGAACATTCCAGACCTTTTTGTGGGCCCCCATGTCTACCACCCCTACGACAAAAGATATATTTTGATGGGATCTACAGCATTTGATACACTTGCCAGATCTGTGCTACTGGAAGAAGCTATGTACTTCAACAAAGGAACATTTTGTAGCTGGCTTGGACATCCTTTCCAATTTACAGTAATAAAACAAAGAAGTTCAACATACAAATATTCAGGAAGGATTTTCAACCAAACAGATGATCAAATACAGGGAGAATAGCAGTCACAACATACTTGAATTTTTGTTTTGTCTCATCTTTTGCTGCCTAACAGGATTTGTTTCCCCCAAAGCTAACGTCACATAAAACGACTCCCTCGTCTTTGAATTGGTCCTGAATAATGATTAGGAAAATTACAAGGAAGGCACCTTAAACCCCAATTTTTTGACGACAAAGGAAAATTAACACTTAACAAAGTATGGAATGTTGAATAACCAGCCAATGCAGGTAGGACATATCTAGAAGAGACAAGTTATTCAAAAAGTTGGGATAGATCTATTTGGCAGCACCAATGAAGTTCAAGACCCAAAATTTATATTCAACTCATTGTTTTTTATGAATCAAGCATTTGGTTGTCAAGTTGAAATCTATAAAAGACTATCCACGAGCTTCATTATTGTACATTTTTTTTTTTGTCGGCGGCAAGCCAAATCACAGTCATTGTGGAAAATAATCTCAGCTGTATTTTGTAACCCAACTTATTTGAATATAGAATATTTGTGATTTGTTTTATTGTGTTTTCCAATCTTCGGTATTTCTTTTCATTTTATTTTGTACCTTTTTTGTGTGTCGTTAAAATGGATGACAAGCTTTTCTTTCTGCTGCCCAGCTCTTCGATTTAAATAAAGGCTACTTGTTCATTCCTTACATTTTACATGGAAGAATAATTTGTCATAGGCCATACTTATGTGGTTCCAACCCTATACTTAAAGAAAGAAATGGGAGGACTCGTCCTGCTTTCATTCTTTGGGTCCCGTAAATAGAATGAATTAATGACTATTACAACAAGGCAACTCAAGTGTTGACGTCATGTTCATGTTCAATATTTTGCATATATTGCAGCTTCTTCTATTTGATAATATCTGTGCATATAAAAAAAATGTTTCGTCATATATATATATATATATATATATATATATATATATATATATATATATATATATATATATATATATATATTTTTTTTTTCTTTCTATCTATTGTTTATTTTTTTATACTATATTTGTGAGTTAAACAACATTATGCATATTGGAATATGATTTACATTTGAATCATAAATAATCTATTAATATATACTAATATGAATACAATTGGAATAAATATAAAAAAATTCTCTTGGCCAAAACTTAGCCAATTATCTGGCCATTGTGTCCTGGGTTTGCGGTATCCAACACTTATGCCCCATGTTTTGTCATATACATCTTGTAGCCAAAGAAATTTCGTGATCTGCAATTTATATTTTTACTAGTGAGAACTCACCAAGGGTTCGAAAAGATTGACATTAATAAACGAACAGTAGATTTTTTTCAGTGAGATACTTAACCCTTTCCCCCTTTTCTTCTTCCCGTCTATTATCTCTTTCTGGTTATATACTTGGTCTCCTTTCTATGATCGTGGGTTCCAGGGTTGACAGGATGACATATCTTCATCTCCATCTATATACTCACATGACGAATCTGATCGACCATTGCTCCTTTCCATACTTAGCCAATTTTATGCCCATGGTTTTCGGGTTGGCGCTTTTGAACTCTGTTGCTTCTTGTTCCGTGATATACATCTTGCACTCAAAAATTCCATGATTTCAATGAAATTTGTGAACCGAACAACATCCTGCAAATTGGGAGATGATTTACATTTGAACCAAAAATAATCTATTAATATATATTAATATGAATACTATTGGAATAAATATAAAGACTTTCTCTTGGACAATACTTAGCCAATTATCTGGCCATCAGGTCCCGGGTTTGCGGTATCCAACACTTATGTTCCATGTTCCGTCATATACATCTTGCAGCCAAAGAAATTTCGTGATGTGAAATTTATGCTTTTACTAGTGAGAACTCACCAAGGGTTCAAAAATATTGGCATTAATAAACGAACAAATTGTGGGTTTGAGGGTTGGCGGGCTGACATATCTTCATCTCCATCTATATCCTCACATGAAAAATTTGACCAACCTTTGTTCCTTTCCATACTTAGCCAATTTTATGGTCACGGTTGTCGGGATGGCGATTTCGAACTCGACTGCTTCTTGTTTTGTGATATACATCTTGCACTCAAAACTTTCATGATCTACAATTCCACCGTGGACCCATCGAACTCGCAAGCTTCACTCTACGAGGGTTCACAAATGTCTCAAAGAATATGTCTCTAGTTTCCATACCCACTAACTTTGCATCCTTCCTAATATAAATTAATTATGCTCTTACTAGTGATAGTTGAACACACTGGTACGAAAGAATTGGCACCCGGACCTACACCATATACAAAGTGACTTCCAGACCCTGACATCGTCCCCTCTTTAGTGTTACACATTATTCATTCAAATGTTCTAAGTGATACAATTTGACCTTTGGGGCTTCACGTCTTCTGGGGAGACCTTTTCACCCTATTTTGGATCCTCGCGTTGGCAGGTTCACAAAATCTCCAATTCCTAGTCATTGTTTCCTATTTCGCTCATCCTCATACTTCTTTCCAAATATCAAACAACAAAGGTTTAATACTAAAATTCCATCATGCAACAACCATAAAGATCATCATTAATAAGAAAAAGTCTCGAGGACTAACCATCCCTACAGATTTTGTCCAGAAACATGCAAAGAATATCTTGTCAGGTAATGGCAAAGCTATTACAAATTTCAATATATTATTGGAAACAACTCTGGGCCAGCATTTCCCTATTCCATCCTTGGACACTTTTTCGATTGCAGGTTCCCGGATTGACGGCCTCAAAATTGTGTTTTGAATCTTCTACGACTTGCAAACAGTGCTCGAAGTTCTGTGATATACAATTTGTCTGATGGAATTCCCCATCACGAGCCCAACCACCCATCGTTTTTTTTCTTTCTATTGCTTATGTATTTCAACGAAATTTGCGAATCAAACAAGATCCTACAAATTGGAAGATGATTTACATTTAGACCAAAAATAATCTATTAATATATATTAATATGAATACTATTGGAGTAAATATAAAAACTTTCTCTTTAAATTTTTCCTCTTTTCTCCCCCTCTATTATCCCTTTGTGGTTCTATATTTAGTCGCATCTCTATGATCATGGCCTCCTAGATTCACAAATTGGAAGATGCTTCTCTTTATCTATATATTCACACCACGAGCCCAACCGACCATGATACCTTTCAATACTTAGCTAATTATCTAACCATCGGGTCCCAAGTTTGCAATATCCAACACTTATGTCCCCTATTCCTTCATATACATCTTGCACCAAAATAACTTCCATGACCTGCAACTTATGCTTTTACTAGTGAGAACTCACTAGGGGTTCGAAAAGATTGGCATTATTAAACAAACAGTAGATGTTCTTCTATGAGATACTTAGCCCTTTTCCCCTTTCTTCTTCCCGTCTATTATCGCTTTCTGGTTATATACATAGTCACCTCTCTATGATCGCGGGTTCCAGCATTGGCGGGCTGACATATATTCATCTCCATATATATCCTCACATGATGAATCCGACCGACCTATGTTCCTTTCCATACTTAGCGAATTTTATTTCCATGGTTGTCAGGTTGGCACTTTTGAACTCTGTTGCTTCTTGTTCCATGATATACATATTGCACTCAAAAATTTTGTGATCTACAATTCCACCACAGACTCCTCAAACTCGCAAGCTTCACTTTACCAAGGTTCACAAATGTTTCAATGTATCTTTCATTGCCTTCCATCCCCACTAAATTCTCTTCCCTCCTAATATACATTAATTACTCTCTTACTAGTGACAACTGAACACACTGGTATGAAACAATTGGCACCCGGTCCTCCGCCATATACAAATTGACTACCAGATTTTGACATCGTCCCCTCTTCCATGTTACAGATTATGCATTCAAATTTTATGAGCGATACAATTTGACCGTCGAGGCCTCACGTCTTCTAGGGAGACCTTGTCACCCTATTTTGGATCCTCGTGTTGGCGGGTTCACGAAATCTCCAATTCCTAGTCAGTATTTCCTGTTGCGGCCATCCTCGTACTTCTTTCCAAATATGCAACACCAAAGGTTTAATACTAAAACACCATCATGCAACAACTGTAAGGATATTCATTAATAAGCAAAAGTCTCGATGACTAACCATCCCTACAAAACTTGTCCAGAAACATGCAAATAATATCTTTCCAGGTAATGGCAAAGCTATTACAAATTTCAATATATTAGCAAAAATGAGTCCAGGATAGCCTTTCCCTATTCCATACTTGGACACTTTTTCGATTGCGGGTTCCTTGATTGACGGCCTCGAAATTGTGTTCTGAATCTTCTACGACTTGCAAACAATGCCCAGAGTTCCACAATATGAAATTTGTCTGCTGAAATGCCCCGTCACGAGCCCATCCGTCCATCATTCCTTTCAATACTTAGCCCAAAGTTGGTTGTATATCCATGAAATTGTACATTTATTGTGTATCGAGTCTTCCCTACCATTTCCTGGTTTCATACTTAGACACTTTTTCGATTGAGGGTTCTCAGACTGGCGGGCTCAGGATTGTGTTTCCAATGTTCCATGACTAGCAAACAGTACTTGGAGTTCCACGATATACAGTTTTTCCGCAAGAATGCATCATCATTCCCTCTTCCATGTTACACGTTATGCGGTCAACACTCCCGAGAGATACAAATTGACCCTCGAGAAGTCATGTCTCCTAGGGAACCATTGTCACCCTAATTCTGAAGCCCATCCGACGAATTTCCATACTTTCCCATTTCATGGAATCTCTTTCGCGATTCCTCGAGTTGACAGGTTCATGGAATCTCCAATTCTTAGTCACTGTTTACTGTTCCCGACCAAGGTTTAATGCTAATAGTTCATCATGCAACAACCATATAGATTGCCATTAAAAAGCAAAAGTGTGGACGAGACAGTGAAATTTAATTAAAGCTTGACTCCTTGAATTTAAATTAATTTATCTTCTCTTATTTTCTCTTTTCTTCCCAGAGACATGCATGATGCATTTCCCTATTCCATACTTGAGCCACTTTTTCTATTGGGGGTTCCCAGATAGGCGGGCTCACATTTTCACCTCCATTGTTATGTGTCATGTGAACATTACCTAGACTTCCGCGATATACACATTTCCCTCTGGTCTGTCTTATCATTCCCTCTTCAGTGTTATGCGTATTGCACTCAAAAAGTTTCGAGACATACAATTTGACCCTCACACCCTCACCTCTAATGGTTGTACCTTGTAACCCAATTTTGAAGCTCGCCAACCCACTTTCAATAATTAGACACTCCTTAACTTCTCTTTCCCATCCCCACAACCTTCGTACTTCTTTCTTAATTTGCAATTAGTAACCTTTCATGCTAACAGCTCACCATGCAAGAATAGCCAACATTGTCATTAATGAGCAAAACGCTCGAGGAGATCTCCCATTAATACACATTAAATGAATATCTATGTAGAGTTATATTGTCGCTTCCAATTGTTCATCTCAACCATGGTTCGTCGCGTTGGCTCGTTCAGGAAATCTCCAATTCTTAATTGTTCATTATTGTATCCGCCATGTACGCACTTCTATGTGTGAAATTACTAGTCTTTAATGTTAACAATTCATCATGCAACAACCGTCGAAATTGTCATTAATGATCAAAAGTCTCAAGGAGATATCCCATTCACATGAATTGGACCAATATTTGCACAGCATTATATTATCCCTTCCAACTCTTCATTTCAATCATCGTCTGGAGAAAACAAACGTTCTTGTAAACTTATGGCAGCAGGTCGACCGTAATTTTGTGGAGATACAATGAATATCTTCGAATGTCAGTACCAAAAATTCCAGTGGTCCAGGGCATACTCTTACTATTCATCCCATTCTACCTAGAATGAAGTAATTTGGACCTCTAGAATCGCTCATGCAGGCTGCATCCCTGAGGTTTTCGACTGTAAGGGGGTGGTCTCTTGGTGCACCGAAAAATATATTTCAAGCTAAAGAATTATTCCACTATGTGACCATTCTCATGTTTCTTTTTCACCTCAGGTCTTCCGCAAGATGTTAAGATTGTCGGAGCCAACATTGACCTTTAGAGGACAAGATTGCAAGAAGTTCCTAGAAAAACATGATAACAGGTTGGACATCTTAGCCGATATCCTCGAAGACCCGACAAAAGTTCCTAAAGATATCACAAAGTTGCAGGTAAGTTCCTTTAGAAATCCATTCAAGGAAATTGCTTTGTTGTTTACAAGAATAACGGGACAAGAATCCACGACAAGCATTTCTCGTATAGTTATTTATATTTTGTACTTCACAGTCAAGGAACAATTCATTTTCAATTGGGGAAAGCTAATTTCCATTGAAATATGTTCCAAGCTGTCATGATTCAAAGAATCGAATAAATTTTATATGTCATCCTACTTGATTTTCGTAATAGTGCATTGTTGTCCGTTTCCAAAACTGTCTATTTCCAAGAAAATAAACTGTGAATTCAACCCAGTAACATTCTGGTACTAGGCCCTGTGGAGGCACAAGGCCTCCCATTGTTTTTCTGAGGTTTTTAATGAATTTGTCTCAGTTTTCAAAGATTTATTGTTAGGGAAGGATGCTCCCCGGATGTCTGGCTAGGCAACCAAGTTTTTGAATAGGAAGGGGACACTTGAACAAAAGGAAAATCATAGTGTACTAATGGTCTGTGTATCCAAGGAAAATCCTTTTTTCCTTCCATGCCACATCACGGACAAGATGTTTGTTACAGAAATAACAAGGCAATACAACCATTGGTTGCATTTTTTCCATGACAAGAAAAAAAAACAATTCATTCCTCTGCCCTGAAAAGTTGAGGACTTCGTGTGTAGAAACGTCAATAAGATTGACAAATTCGCAGGCCATTTCAAGAACTTGAACCTAACATATGTTGAAAGGCTAAAAGGGTTTGACCCTAATGGGATTTTTTGAGAACATTTACTAGCAGTTGGATTTAGCATCTCTTTTATCCATAGACACCCGACCGAAGACAGAGACAGTGATGACAACACTCCTACTTCTGGCGATTTCAATGTAGAGACATTTCAAAGCGCGACTGAATTGTTCAGAAAATAGGGAAAAGTATCTGGTGAGAAGAGTTTCCAGTCCCCAACCAACACTCCCAAGAGCATGACATCATGGAGAATCACTTCAATGGCCCACCCCAGTAAGAAAGAAACCCGAAAATCCTCAAACGGAGGAAGATATAAGAACCCTCCTCGCACAAAAATTGATAGTTCTCACAAATTTCCCCTGACAAAGAAGAGAAAAAACATTGCAGGGCAGCAGACGAACCTGAAATTGAAAGTGAGCAGATGCAACTTGAAATTGAAATTGAGCACATGCACAAATTTGGTTCATCCATAGACACGATGCACCATAGTTTCACAATAGAAATAGCTGAGACTGACATTTTTTATGAAGATGAATCCTTCGTATTCCATAGCATTGTTTTTGACAACCAATCTAAAAACATAGTCATTGAAAAGAGAGATGTAACAAACAAGAAAGGCAAATCTTGTACAGAGATTAACTTTAGGAAAATGCATTCGTCCCAAATATCCATATTTCACTGCGTAACTGGTGATGATATTGATGATTCCATTGGAGGAATTGAAGCAGAGAATGCCAAACTGAACGACCACGTCAAGGAATTGGAGGAAGCTTTCATTGCTACCCCAGAGTTTGCCAGTCCTTTAGAAAAACTTGTGCTTGCTACCCCTACAGCCAAGTTAAAAGGATCCTCTAGCCTCCTCGCATTGTGTAGATCCCTTGTAGACAATAACATCAAGAAATGAATGCATCTAGTTACTAAAGCCTGGGAAACATCACAAAATATAGCTTCCTTTCGAAAAAGGGAAAATGATTTGCAAAAAAATTTGCAGATGAATTTAAAAAATGATCAACATTTCTATGAACAGATGATGACCCCTTTTTCCAACCATGCCATCAACAACTCAGATCTGAAAATAAGACAAGAGGATCTCCCCTCCCCAAAGCGGATCAAACAATTAAAAGCATGTTGGAAAAAGAAAGTTAAGAACCTACAGCTCATTGTCAAATCATGTGAACAAGCCATATCAGAAAAAGAAGAATTATTTAGAAACCTGACCCAAATAGACTTAACTAGAAGTACCAACGAGGTTCAAGACCAAAACTTAATCCTCAAATCCTTGTCAATGACCAAAGACACCTTCAATGAAGAACATGATATTTTAAAGGAGTTGTCTTTAGAAAAGTTTTATGACATCCTTGAATATTGTGTAGATAAGCTCGAGAACTGGCTATTGGACTATGTAGCACACAATGAAGAAATTGAACAGGATATGCATAGTATTTCTATGGATCTAATGAAATTAGAAAACGATATTTTCAACATAGAAATCTAGGATGAAATCAATGTGCCCCCCATGAGAAGCTACATTGAAGAATGGTTCCAACAGAGAATGGACAACCTCATCGACGAAGGGAAACAACCGGTCAACACAATTCCAATGACCATTGACGACAACAACAAAAACACATCAGCTTCATAGTAATTCTATACTGATTTCATATTGTTTTCTTTATCAATCCAGTTGCTCTACCTCTTTAAATAGAAATCTCTAACCAAAGGATCATAACTTCCAATTTATTCTTTTCAGGTCTTCCTCTCTACCATCGCGCACTTCTTATTTCTACAGTCCTAATTCTTTTACTTATTTATTTTTATGGTCCGCAGGAGCCCCAATCCCAGTCTATATGACAAATGCATTTAAATTTCTAGAAATATGGAACGAAATCCATAAATATGTAAAAGACATTATTAATTTTTGATAAATTTCAAAGAAAACTATGTTGGATGTCAGGAAATTGTGTTTATTATATTTGAATGTTTAATGTGTGTTTCCTAGTCCTTTTTCCAAGGAACCTTTGTTGCAAGACATTATTAATATTTGATAAATTTCAAAGAAAACTAATTCAAAAATGCTAAATTTTGTTTCCTTCAACTATGTTGGATGTTAGGAAATTGTGTCTATTATATTTGAATGTTTAATGTGTATGCTTCTATGGCTGGCCAGTGGCACACTGCCACAAATTCATCCTTTGCATGGATACCACATGTACTTCAACTTGCTTCCCACATGTTTGTATTCACTCCCTCCATAGAAGTGTATTTATTCCCATTCCAACCTAGCAAGGACTACGCTGTCATACAACACTTGTTAAACATAGCATACTTACATGCAGTATAAAGTGTTTAACAAATTTTGAACTTATATCATAAAAATATGTCGTTCTTTCCCTACATGAGAAGTAAGATTATGTCTAAGAATTTTTTTTTAATATGTAATTTAAGAGAAGAGGTTTTTAAAGTCTCTTTAAACCGTAAGCAAATATCACCAATGTTCTATAAATTTGAATAAAATATTGAAACTAGAATTCAAGATGGCCATTTACTTTGGTTGATGAGAAAAAGTACAATGTAGAGAGATTGTATGTGCTACTACATTGTATAACTTAGAGAAAGCATCACTTGATAGTAAATAGGCCTTGTAAATAATAATAAATTCATTGGGTGATTGAATTTTATTAGCGTGAAGGGATTTGTTAATTCTATGTTAGTGTATGATATAATAATTTAATTAGCTTTTCCCTCAGATCGGGTGATAGGGACGTGAATAGGTGGGGGATAATGCATTTTGAGGAGTGTGCACACATGTCCTTTCCATGACCTTCCTCGACACTCCTGACACTCCCCATTCATAATTTCTTAAGAATTCTTTCATCACTACTTGTTTGTCTCTATTTGTTGGTGTACTCCCCTTGTGCAATGCTTATTTCCCCTGTCCTTCCTTGGATTTTCTAGTTCTGGAGAAATTTATTTCCAATTATGATAATGGACAACCTCATCATGGAAGTTTTTTGGATCTAACATGAATCCGTCTGCACCTTTGGTTTTTATCGAGCCCCCCCCCTAATTGGTCGAACCCACGACCTCTTGCTTCTCTATATCCTAACTCTCTACACCCTTCAACTTGTCTCATTTCTTTGTTGGATCCCTTCAGTCTCCTTATTAATCTATGGCTCTCCATCTAGGCCTATTTTACTTTATGGTCTGTCCCCATGGTGAGAGGAGTATCTCACCATCACTTATGTGGTAGACGAGGTAGAATGGTGGTCTCTAGGGAAAAATTGGAAGTCGAGGACTCAACAACAAATTAGCAGGTGCATATACCCCCCAAAATACAAGCAGAGATCGACTTAGTTGAGGTAGAGATGAGGGTTTTAAGGCATTTCATTGACGATGAGGATGTCAAGGAGGACATATATCCTTGGATTTCAAACCTAGGGTCCTCTCATGCCGGAGAATCCAAATACTATAAAACAATCGACTTATATTGGCACATGAAAACACTCATGGGAAAGGTGTTGGTTGAATGCAATGAGGCACATCATGAGATTCTTCTTCATCTTGATGATGTGCAACTACAGGTCAAACTTGTGGACCACAAAATCATTTTTCTCATTGAGAAGATTGCAAGCATGGACTTCACCAAGCTCTCCTTTCATCAACCTCAGGTTCATGATCATTTGCAACATGTTGCAAATGATCATGCTCCACTAGTTTAACTTTGCTTATGTTAGGACTATTAGTTTTTTTTCTTTCTATTTTTAGAAGCAGTGAGCCTTTGGCCCCTCCTCATCCTAGTTATCAATACGTTAGTTAGACTATTCCCAGACTTTACTATTTTTCCCTTAGCTTTTGGCATTTTATGATATGTATTTTAAGATTTAAATTGCTCCTCAAAACAATTTGGACAAATAAGTTGCTATTTTGTTATTGGTCTAGTTTCCCAAACAAAAAACCACCAACATAGATATTGTACAATTCTTCTTTCAAATTAATATGAAATAGTGTGGATAGCTTTAAAAAAATAACTTAATTATCTTTCAAACTCTTATATTAACTTAATTTAACATAAAATGTTAAAATGTTATCTTAACTTAACAATTAAAAAAAAAATCAACAATTAAAAATGAATTATTTTTTTATATATATATTTAAATTATATAAATAAAAATATTTTTTATTTTACATGATATATGATTTGTAGTTATCTTTTTCTCCCTCTACAAATAAATAATTTTTTTTTTTCAATTGGGAAATATTATACATTTCTTTTAAATGATATTTTAAAAAATACAGTTACATATGGTTGAAAGAATTACACATTTAATAAAATCTCTACTTTGTTTCTCTTGTCTTTATAAATGAATGAAGACCTCATTCTTGAAGACAACGCTGAATTAAAGAAGGAAGTTCAAAAGGTAAAAGAAGCCAAGAAAGAAGGAAAATGAGCAATAATTAGAAATCGAAAAGCTATTGTTAGGGATAGAGACCACAAGGATAATAATAAATAGGAATTTGGGACACTTGGGATTCTTTTTTGGAATTGTCCTAGCTTTCCATGGAGCAAAGGTCCTATGATTAATATATTTTGAAATTCATTTTGAATTATTTTGAATTTTGATAAAACTTTAAAATTTCAATATTAATATTGTATAATCTATTTCAATTTTTTGGGTAATCTAGAGTTCTATGGCTATACTTAAAGAAAAAGTGGTTCAATTTCTTTTTATTGTAATTAAAGTTTATTAATATATTTTGAAATCCGTTTTGAATTTTGATAAAACTTTAAACGTTAAATATTTATATTGTATAATTTATTTCAATTTTTGGGGTGATCTAGAGTTCTATTGCTATACATAAATCAAATCAAAAGTAGTTAAACTTGTTTTTATTGTAATTAAAGTTTATTAATATATTTTGAAATCCATTTTGAATTATTTTGAATTTTGATAAAACTTTGAAGTTTGGGGTGATCTCGAGTTCTATCGCTATACATAAAGAATCACAAGTAAAATTCTAAAGAATCACAAATAATCACTTACCCTCTTCAGGTTCGATAGACCAATTGATCTTAGTGGACGTTAATCATCATCATCATCATCATCATCATTTATGCTTAGTTTGTAAAACATCCAATAAAAGTTTCATAATTTGTTCGTAAAAAATTTCATTTTTGAAATTAAATATCAAAATATTAAATTTAGATATTAAATTTAGTGGAGCCTCTTATTTAATTATACTAACTATAAAAAAAAAAGTTTAAAATTTAAAGTTTTATTTATTTTTAAAATAAAATTTCAATAATGATTATTGTATAAAAAAATAATTTATCAAATTAAGGTGTATTTATATTTTTCAATTATTTTTATTTTTAAAACATATGTTAATAATATTAATTAAAATTTATTTTATTTTATTAAAGTAAATTAATTTTCATATTATATTTTTTTAAATGAATTTTTTTATAAAATATTTTATATAATCAACTTTATATAAATTTATAATTAAAATAAATATAATGTTAATAAAATTTAATTTTATTATCATATTTTCATGTAAAAGAAATCCATCCTACCTTAAAATTTCAACATCTAATTTGTATAAACAAAGATCAAAGAACAATTTCTAAGAAAAAGGTGGGTATTTTATATAATCAACTTTATATAAATTTATAATTAAAATAATTTTAATTAATAAAATTTAATTTTATTATCATATTTTCATATAAAAAAAATCCATCTTACCTTAAAAATTCGACATCTAATTTGTATAAACAAAGACCAAAGCACAATTTCTAAGAAAAAGGTGGGATCTTTTGATATTATAAAAAGTGTGTGATGAGACATTGCATCACCTTTCATAAGATGCATTCAGATTGCAAAGGTTTGTTGTAATTTAAATGTTTTATGTTTTAGTTGATATTATTTATTTAATTTTGTTTTAATTTAGGTGAGAAATTATTGGATTTGTAGATTTCAGTGATTAATTTTATATAATTGATTTATTTTTTTTGTTTTGTTTTTCAAAAGATTGAATTCATTTATGTATTCAAAAATGTAATTTAAACTACAGAAAATTCGCTTAACTTTATATGACCAAATTTCAATAAAAAAACGTCTAGCCTTAAAACGTTCAAACCGGGCGGTGAAGATTTAGAAGTGAAATTAAAAGTTTTTAAACCAATGTATGCTCATATATAGTTGACCTTTAATTTATGGAGTACACTAACTTAGGAGCAAACAGACTCGCTTTTCAGGCAAAACAATGGGCATGAATCCGACCAGATTTTCAGGGGCAGTCTGCATTTCGCATGGATCAAAGTTCCATGCATTTCATAACCTTATCCCCAAGGTTTTTTCCCCATTTTAAACCAACCCAGATGCTCATAAAATCTATCAGAGTTTTGGATTGGCTGGAAATTTAAAACAACACCGCTAGAGGACCTACTGGAAAGGTAACTTTGGAGGGAAGATTGCTCCCAAGTTAGCCCACTCCATTGTAAACATGGTGACCAAATATGTCATGAAAGCACTTTGTATTCTTTTTCTTTTTTTTTTCTCGCCACTGTAAACACCACGACCAATGTCCATTTAATCATTGTAAACACAGAGACCAATGTCCACATAGTTGTTTTGGAATTTCAAAACTAAATAGGTGGGCAGTAGGTTAGATTTGGACATTTTACATTTTTTTACATCTTTGTTTAAATAAATAGTTTAAAAAATATATTAACGGGTATTGAAGTTAAGTCTATTCATTTGGCATTCGTTAATATGAATTTCTAATCTTTCGATTCTGTTTTTTTTATTGGAATGATGTTCGTTTCAAATTTTGTTTTTTCATGGAATGATGTTCCTTTGTTTATTATTGTTGGGGTTTTTCAAGCCTAAAACTGGGATTACTTTAGAAGAGTCCTTGTTTCTTCAAAGGCAATCCCTGTTTCTAGGGGAGAAGGAGGTTGTTCTGTAGTAGAAAGGGCATGTTTTATGAGAGGTGATCCATGCTTTTTTACAAGTACAATGATCTGGATTATTTTTGACACGAAATGAGAGCGGAGATATAATAAGGAAATGCACAGAGATATCATGTATATCCAATAATATAACAGGAATATATCAGAGATGCAACCATAAACACAGAGATACAGTAATACACTATTTCTATTAATGAAAGAAATGTATAGAGACTGTAAAATTACAGAGTGAAAGACTCGCTAGAATGGTGGCAGCTTATCTCTGAGAAGAGATGTGACGGCTACTCGCATTCACAAGAAGATGATTACAATGAGGCTTTGAAGGCCTTTTTACAATAAACAAGAATGCCAAAAGTCCTAGACATCCACAAACCTAACCCTAGGAGATGAAGCTCCAAAAGTCATGTGGGCCCCGTTTGGGTAAGTTAGTACATCAACTTCCCGAGGTCATAACTTTTGCATACGATCTCTATTTTAGGCATATGATAGCTCGATGGAAACGTATCATCGATGAGATTCATTTTGGGGGCTCAATCATGCCTTTGGATATCATTGAAAACCTCAATCTCTAAAAACATTTATTTGGGCCCTCAAAATGGCCCCAGAAGTTAAAAACTACTAAAAATAGTAAATTGCCAAATTTGCCAGAAAATTGTTTTGAGCCAGTCGAAAAAGGTGGGTGGCCACAGATATCCACCTGGATCATACAAGTTGTTCTACCCTATACTAGCTTCTGAAAAATAGACTTATCTTGGAGTAAAATAAATTGTTTCCTTTTTACTTGCTATCTTAGGAGAATGAAGGTGAATCAATGTAATGTTTGCAAGTATGTTGATATTCAATAAGGTGAATTAGATGCATAATTTAGATATTAAACTAAGTTTTATGGTTTTGGTTTGTTCCATGTGCATATTAAGCGGATGAAAATGCTTAATCTATGAGATATTTATTTTCACCAAGTCTTTTCTCCAATAGAAAACCCCAAACATTGTAATGCCTTTTCTCCAGTGCCAAACCCAAAACAATGTAGAGAATACATTCCACAAAATATAGGGCACCTAGAAATCATGGCTCATTCTACATAATCATTCACCAGTACTTGTAGTGATTCTGAATGCGGATATGAGATCGAATACACTATCTTTTTCTTCTTCTTTAATTCTTATCCACTGAAATGGCACTGCTAACTACATTATCTAGTGAATTATTATTGATAAAAACTTAAAATGATCATAAATATTAGCAATAGTGTCACGCCCCCACAGTCTACCCAAGGATCCAACTCAACCTGGCACACCAAAGTCTCCTAGAAGCTAAGGTTCGTGCGACATCCTGATGTTTCCAACTCGACATCTAAACCAAACCAAGAGTACTTCGCCCAAACTATGCCTCTTCACTCAAGGTATGCTCATAACTACGCCTTGAGCTACTTGGCGAGTCAAGGCTCAACACTTAAATTCTTGTCACCAAGGTGCCCACCCAATCTTGCACACTTCATTATAACACTCTTGTTCTTTATTACATATATAGTTACAAGTTCTCCACATGTGAACAACAACATACATACACATGACAAATAACACAAGTATGGTTGGGAACATAAGGCATGCCTAAAACCTATACAAAAATTCCTAATAATATACAAGATGTTACAACAATGAAGTGTTCAAATCATACATACATAGTCCACGGTATGCCTTGCGGAAATGTAACGTCCTGCTATAATCCCCAGTTTAATTAATGCTTAATGTAGATATAATGTATGATTGTGGCCAAGTGATGTATATGCAAATTGTATTTCTGAATTTTAATAAATAAAATATGATGCCAGTAGTTATGTGACATGGAGGATATGGGGGGTGATTAACCCACAAGAGAGGAGGGGTCTAAAAAGGGGGGTTTAACCATGATTTTAATTCCCAAATGTTTTCCTGATTTTAATGTGTTGAGTGAACCTTCTATTTTCCATTGAGTGTAGAAGAACCCAATCATTAAATGCATGTAAGAGGGTGGGTGTGAGAATTCACATCGTATATGTTATTGGGAGCATGGGGTTGAAGTACAATCATCTTATGAAAGAGTGTAATTCAAGAAAAGCAACAAAAGAGAGGAAATTTGAATGGCCAGGGGGCAGTTTTAGACAGTCGTATTTTTGCATGAACAACAAGAAACAAAAGGGAAGAAGAGCATTGGAGTTGGAGCAACAATGGAGGGAAAATTCTTGATTCTTTGGATTTGTGAAGCCTAAAGAGGCAAGATGTCAGGCCTAAAGAGTGAACTCATGTGAGAGTTACACTGCAACAACAAGCTTGATGTTGTTGTTTTCCTGGTAGTTTTCGTAGCAATGAGCTCTCTTGAGTTTCCAATAGTGTGATTCTTGGTTACATGTTCTAGAGAGACCCTAATAAACAAATTGGACACTCGATTGATTGATAGCAATGAAGGGGTACATTCCTTGGGTTGGGCAGGTAGAGAGGAAGAGAGTTGGTGGAAAATTGCGATAGTTGTAGGAGAATGCCAGTGGGTTGTGGGATTGTTTTGTGAGTTGTGAGTGGATAGTGAGAGACCACCATATTTTTTGGATTGCTAGCCCCATATTGGGGGTGACCTGATGTTGAAATTTGGAAAAAAAATTCTATGGTTGGGTGGAACGTCCATCCCAAGTAGTTGGTTGTACAACTATTTTAAAAAGATAAGTGTTTTATATGTTTTCTTTCTTGCATTATGATTTTTATTTATTGTGCATGAACTTTGTGTATGAGACTAATTTATATGCCATTGTAATGAGTTATTAGTTTCATTCATGTGTTATTTCATCAAGTTGTAGATGCATTAGATAATGGTTAAATATGTAGGATTAAGTAGCTAGTAAGCTACAATAATCTATTTAGCGGAAAGTTTTTATTTGTATGTTTATGTGTTTTCCACGTAGTAATGTTCTTTAGTTAAGCTAGGGGACGTTACAAATTATTATCATAGCCTTTGGTTCAACACTCGACCTGTATGGGATAAGGACCAACATGAATTTGGTAAAATTCGTTGTTATGGATTTTAACGTGTGACATATTTGGGGAAAAATCATGAAAACAAAGTGAAATTCCCAAATTTGTGAGAAATTTTAGGTCGATTTCCCTCATAATTGTCAAAGAGATGATCAATGGCATCGATATGAAAGTCTTGGAATTAAAAAAAAAATCATATTAGGAGGTCGAATTCCATGTTTTCATGGAAACTATGAAGTTAGAAAATCGACAATCAAGATTCATTTTCATCGTTTGGTGAAGTCCAATAGATCGATGGCAAGGATTCATTTTTGGAGGTTGGAAAAATGGAGAAAATCGATGGTCAAGATCTGTTTTCGGAGTTGGAATAATAGAGTACATCTACAGTTGAGAATTTTCAGCATAGATGGGATAAGTATGGTGGATCAATAGTCATGATCATTTTAACTGGGAGATCAACGACCTAGATTTATCCTGATTTTTAGTTGAAAATTTTTCTAAGTATCGAAATTCGGAGAATTCATGGGAAAAAATAGTTTTCCAGGAGAGATCGTTGATGGTCAATGGTAGGTTTGACAATATTGGAGAAGTGTTTCATTCACCAACAGAAATCACTAATGGCTAAGGAAATCATCGATCATCGATCGTCGATGATCGGATCGGTGAAATTGGTGAAGTGTTCAGTTTGAACAAAGGAAATCAATGATCATCAATCATCGATGGTCAGGAGAGTGGAATTTGTGAGGTGTTTCATTCATCCAAGAGAATTTTTTTGTTGTTGATGAAAGGAAAGAGGGGGATGATGTGTCATTCCACGTCAACATCCAGGTGTCATTTCATGTCAACTAGAATGCCACGTGTTGTCATTTTGTTCCATGCTTGCATGCATCCTTCTTAACATTGGGGAGTTTAGACCCAGGGTTCATCCATATTTGAGCAACAAAAACCCCATAGCATCGACATATCAATCCTAATCCAAGGCTGAGGAAGGTCTCACCCGAGATGCAAAGGGGATCACAAAGACCACAAGGTCTTGTGACAATAATGAAGGATTAACCAAACTAGGATCAATCTAGGATGGAATTCATATATTCCATATTCCATGGAGTACTATGCTAACAAGTAAAACATTACAAACACATATCTAACCAACACATGATAGACACAAAATATAGCAGAATTGGCATAGATTTATTATTCCTTTCATTCCATTCAACATAAACATGCAGTATACATTAATAAAATTGTATTTGACAACAACAGAGATTCATATCTTCTTAGGAATTTCTCAGAAATACAAAACATTATGCAATGCACATCCTTTTTTATCTCATACATATGATAGACTCAGATTTATGTTCAAAAGCATTACAACATTACAACAGGCTCAGAGTGAGCTCGATACCAACAACTCAATGGATCTTATCTAACCATCTAACTCTATCTTTGATGTTGTTTCTTCCTTTTATATCTTTCTCTGCTCAGGAGCTCTGTCTCTTTCTTCTTTTCTCCACTCGTTCTACTGATAAAACTACCCTGCATGCTTTTGGCACCTTCTTGCAGACCACGTAGCCTTCTAGAATCAGGTAAATATTAGCTTCCTCACCAGTTCATATTTTGTCAGCTCCATGATCCCTTATGTTGCTAGCAGTAATCATTCGATAGGATTTCTCGATGATTCATTTCTTGATTCCAACGTGCATCTTCTTGATTTCTAGTGTGCATCAAAATTGGAAACAACATGCATTTGGTAGACTTCCAGCTTGGCATGCAATATCAAAACTCGGTCCAATGCACACTTCTTGTTATTCTTCGTGCATTAACTTAGGCGCGCACAAATTCATCTGTGTGTGCGTGCAAAATGAACCCAAAATGTTGGGTGTCAACATGCCCCCATCACTATTACTTGGCTCATCCTCGAGCCAACATATTCATGCGATCAAGGCAGAAATTTTGAGAAAGAGAAAATCATTGGTCTTCAAAACAAGTTTTGATTGTGGTCAGGCCTAAGTAAGAGAAAATCATGTGTTCACGCTGTAGTTGCAACCTAACCCAGGTCGTCGAAATAATCAAATAGGCCCCATGGTGAAAGGTGGATTTGGAGTGCATGCGACCAGATGCTCAACCAAGAACCTTTATTGGTGTCTATGGAGGTGAATGAGGGATCTATTTAAATCCCATCACCCAAAACTAACCACTGAAAATAAGTTAGGATCCATCAAGAGAGAGCATCACTCTCGGCTTTTCTTTTGGTTCTAGGAGGACCAAAATGAGGTGGTAGCCTTGTCCTTTGTACTGTTAGAGGGTTGGGGATCCATGGACAAATGTGAGAGTGAGGGGCCTAGCCATTGAGCAGGATGAATTGGTTTGGCTAAGGTGCCCTGCTAGATGATCCAAAATTGATCTTTTAAAGACTATGGTTAAGTTTATGAATGAGTTGATTTACCATTTAGGAATTAAAGAGAAGAAGCTTAATGAAAGAAGTTGCAGCCATATAAGAAGTAAAAACAACAAACCATAACACCAGGATTGATAACGAAGTTCGGCACAAGTTTTCCTATGTCTCTAGGCCTTTGTCTCGGTGGGGAAGGCTTCTTATTAATTTTCAATTCTTTAAGAATACAAAAGAAAGGCTTACATAAAAGCTCCTGAAACCACCTTTTATATCTGCAACTTCTGGACAGAAACATACATCACCATTGGCTAGAACGGGAAAAATTGAGACTTTTGAGTATGAAGTTGGCTATGCTTGGAACGACATCTTGGGATCTGGAATAAATTTTATGTTCAGCTACTCCAATGCAAAAACAAAAGCCATATTCGGACACCCCTCAAAATTCTGCAACTTTTGCTTATAAAGTCGACCTACTTCTGAATAGTCCCTCGGGACCTCCCCTTGGCATGAATTCCAATGTTGTGCCCTATCAGATCCATACAATTCGTACACTGTCTATTTGCATGCCAAAAAAACTCATTTTTCTCGATTTTTGTGCCCATCTAAATAATCCATACTCTGCCAAATTTAGCAACAATTAGCCAACTTAGCGAAAGTTAACTAGATTTAGTGAGATTTCACCATATTTGGAGGATTCCTGCCAGATTTGATGGAACCACCAGAATTGGCCTTCCAGAAGGTGCCATGTGGAGCCTCCTCATTGGGCCACATGGAGCCTCACCATTATCCTGAGCCACGTCAACCTACACAGTTAGCTACAATGTGTCATCCATACGACCACGCCATCTTTCCCAGTCAGCTGCCACATGTCATCCATACGGCCACGTCAGCCTACCCAATTAGCTGCCACATGTCATCCATACGACCATGTCAGCCAACCAAAACCTACCTCATGTCATCCGTATAGTTCCACATCAGCCTTCCATACAACCACATGTCGCGTTTGTACAATTCCACATCAGCCTTTCATACTACCATGTGTCGTGTTCATAAAGTGCCATGTGTTGCATCCGTATAGTTCCACGTGTCGCATTCATACAGTTCCACGTCAACCTTTTGTACTACCATGTGTTGTGTTCATAAAATGCCACGTGTTGTGTCTGTATAGTTCCACATGTCGCATACGTGCAGTGTCAAGTGTCACATACGTGCAGTGCCATGTGTCGCATTTGTACAGTGTCATGTGTCACTTTTTTTATTGGTCCAAGTCACCCCTGAAAATTCCAAAAATAACTAACACATGGCACATCCTTGTGCTGCCACATGTCATGCTAAATTCAACATGACATCATCATCTGTACTGCTGACATCATTAGTTGACTTTGACCAGTTGACTTTGAATTTGACTTTCACATTTTCAAATCACCATAACTTTCGCATACAGTGTCCATTTTTGGAAAGAAAAATATGGTCGAGATGGACATGACGAGCCATACGCGATGGCATTAGTTTCTTCCAATTATGAGAATTTTTATTTTTAGGCCTTTCTGGATCCATTTTGGATCACTAGTGGAGGGGGATCCATGACAAGGGATGAGGATAGGGATCCTGGAAAATAAGAATGGAGGTTCCCTCCTTATCAACAAAGGTGATGATTCGACGTAGTGGATGTATATAGAGTGAATATGGTGGTGAATATTACGAAGGAGAGAAATAAATATTCAACGGAGGGGATGTATTTTAGTAGAGGGAGAAGTTGGCAGCAAAACGTGACACGTGGGAAATCCAAATGTTGGGTCCATCGTACCAGTGATGTTGGTTGGATATTGTGGTGATATAACTAATTGTGTACTTGTGGCATATTCAAACTACCAAAATAGGATTATTTTCCCTTTAAATGAACTAAACCACCAGGAAACTCCTCTGAGGCTTGCGTGAATTGTCAATCAGGACCATGACCTTGTACTTATGGAAAATTATTGTCCTAATTTGGAAATTTGTATAATAAACAAAAACTGTCAATCTATCGAGTCCTCCTATGTGATCCATGTGAACTTTGTGCTATCAAAAATGTAAATTATGTCGACTATAAGATATCTCATCTATTGTACATCATATACTAAACATACTTTACCAATATTCAAAGGTGGGAGAGGGAGCTAGATGTTGATTGACTCCTGTGGGTTGTAGTAAACCAATGCCATTGATGAGCCCCTTGACCGGTTTTCCTTGCAAGGTTTCCAGCTTGGTAGCACCTGATTGACTGATGCAGACGAGCTGGAAAGGACCTAACCAGCTCATGCATAGCTTGCCAAGATGTTGCAAATATTTGTTGTCATATAATAATATTAAAGATCCAGGCTAGATATTTTTCTGATGGATGTTACGATCATGCCATGCCTTTTGCATTTCCTTTTCCACCGCTTGGATAAATTGTGTCATCATTTGATCCTCTTCTAGTTCCATGAGCTCATCTAAGTTGTGTTAGAGGGACTAGTCATTTGTCATTTGGGTTGCAAGGGCGACCCAGAGGCTAGGAACAACAAATGTGAGTAGAATGACCACTTCTTTTCCATAGACAAATATGAATGGCATGTGATTTGTCATATTTTTCCATGTTGTTTGATAATCCCATAATACTGCTAGGATGTGTTGATCCCATTCATCACGCTACACATTACAAACTTTGGTTAAAGCATGCTCTAAAATCTTATTAAAAGCTTCAATTGTAACATTGGCTTGAGGGTGATAGGGAATTCTCCTATGGTGATGGATCATTTACTCTTGAGTGAGTTTTTGAATGGTCTCATTCAGAAAATGTGACCCCTGATCACTCATCAACACCCTTGGACAACTAAATCTAGAAATGACATTCTCAAAATGAAGCACATCATTGTTTCTATTATACTATCCTTGACTAGTGTGGATTCAACTCATCTAGTTAGGTATTCAGTTGTTGTAATAATGTAGTGCACCCTTGTGTGACACGTAGGGGTATTGATGGGACCCACAAAATCTATTTCCCATTTGTCGAAAAACTCTAGCATGATCACAGGAAATCAAGGGAGCTAATCTCTCCTACATGGCTTGCCAATCCATCGACATACGTTGTAGCATTTGCAGTAGTCCTTGGAATTTTCAAAGAGGGAGGGCCACCAAATCCCTGTATGTAGAACCTTTCATGTTGTATCCTTGTTGGAATTGTGACCTCCAACAATACCTTCATGTGCTTCATACAGGATGGAGTTTTTTTCATGTTCTATGGAACAACGACATAGGATTCCATCTGTGCCCAAATTATACAATTGTCTGACAATCAACTAATAATCGGTACTATGGGTCACCAGATGACGATGTTGCGCTATATTATATCTCATGGGAGCCTGGATAGTCATAATAAATTCCACAATTTTGGCCAATTGATCAGGCACGACTTCGACCCAAAGAGTTATGCATCAGAGATTTCATCATCGAGTCTCTTAGCAACTTCACTAGTCTCAATCCATGACAAATGATCTGGTTCAACATTATATTTCCTTGTCTTAACCAAAAATTCAAAGTTGAACTATTGAAAGAGAAACAACTAACGAAAAATTCATCCTCTCGACATCATATTGCTGAAAAAATACTTGAGCACATAGTGTTCAGTGAAGAACTTAAATGCAAACCCCAACAAGTAGTGGTGAAATTGTTTTAAGGCATAAACCATGAAAAGACCCTCGCTCTTGGTTGTAATATAATTCTTTTCGGCATTGGATAGCTTGCGACTGGAAAAGTATATTGGATGGTCAATATTTCCTTCACTCGGCTGCTCAAGAACCACACCAACCACAATGGATGAAGCATCTACGTCAACATGAAAGATATTTGACCAATCAAGAAAGACCTAAATTGGCGGAGTAACCACTTTTTCCTTGATAATATCCAAGACTTTCTAGAAATATGGGGTCCACTCATACTTAGTATCTTTGTCCAAAAACTTTTCTAATGGGGCTGCAATATGGGCATAATTCTAAATGAACCATCGGTAATATTCTGTATGGCCCAACGTGGTGCGCATATCCCAAATATCCAATATGGAAACATTCTTAGCTTGATCCTCCAACAATCCATTTTTGCACATGATGTGGCCCAACAATATGCCAAAGGGTGTACAGAAAATATATTTCTTCAAATTCAAGGACATTTGTGGTTGGTGGCATCAGTCTAGCATCAGTAGAAGAGCTTGCATGTGTTCCTTCAACAAACTGAACACGATCCAATAGTCCAAGTATGCTTCATTAAGAAACTTGTGGATGAATTCCTTGAAGGTTGCAACCACTATTCAGGAAAATACTTTTGGGGTATTCTTCAAGACAAAGGGCATGAACATGTATACAAAGGACCCCATTTTGTCGCAAAGGTAGTTTTAGCTTGATCCTCCTCTATGATATGAACCTAATGGTACCCTGAGAAGCCATATGTGAAAGAGTAGGATTCTCGGTCGCTAAAATTTTCCAACACCTCATGTGTGAAGGTTGTCAGGAAAGGGTCATGGATGCAGGTTGTGTTGAGACTCCTCAGATCTACACAGATTCTAATATCACTGGTATTCTTAGGTTGCACAACCATAGGAATAATCCAATCAGATTCCTCTACATGAAGAATGATCCCAACATCCAACATCCGATCAAATTATTTACACACATTTTCCTTATATGTGGGATTTAATCCATAAGGCCTTCTCTTGACCGGTTTGGCATCCGTCTTGAGTTGAATCTTCATAGCCCCCAACAATTCTGCAATGCCTTTCATTTCACAAAATCCCTAGCAAAACAAGTCCTCATATTTCTTAAGAAGTTAAACAACCTGAGTGACTGTCTCCTTATCCCAATAATCTCCAATGATGGTCATCTTAGGCACTTGTTCAGTGCCAATATTGTGTTTCTTGGTTTTTTGGGGGCCATTATAGTTTGGTGTGCCATCTTTTTCGCATTACCCTTTAGTGTGCACTCACCTTCAAATTCTTTGATCTGGATGTCGCGTGGGTCATCGTCATCAACATTATCAACATCTATCTTCCAACAATGTTCTACCTCTTTTAGTTTTTCCACATGTTGATGATATGATTAGATCACTCTGGGTGTGGCTTCTTTTTGTTACCCATGGAAAATAAAATCATTAATCCGACAAAGAACCTCTCTTTGAGTTGGATATTCTGCTGTGAAGTTGAATGTTAAACAAAATTGGGAACTCACATGGGTCCACTCGATTGTTTTCCTCCTGAGTTCCTCCTGAATGTACTAGCTTCTAGGGACCATGTCCATAGTGTGGAAAAACTGATGGACCCATTGGAATCAAGGGATATTCCTAGAGGTCTAGCATCGTTAAGAAAAAGAAAGGTGTTCTTGAGAATCCTCAGTTCCCTTATATCGATTGGCTAGATCAAAAACAACGATGGGCTTGAACCTAACCTTTATCAACTCAACTACCTATGCCCAACTCTGAATATTCAATCCATGCTTTTCCCACCACCGCCCAGGTGTCCCTCAAACCACTGCATCCATGTCTCAAAGCCTCTTTTCCACAAGGACAAGTTTCTTCATCTATATGAGGAATGTCTCTATTGGCCCTGTCCCATCGAATTGCGTGGAATCACATAGCTCAAATCCGATACAATGCACTACTTTCATTATCCTCATGCATCTGTGAGTGGAAACTTCCTAGAGATTGTTTTTCCACCTTTCCATGGAATCCTCAGAATCTATGTCATAATATTTGACACTTCTCTAGCTTACTTCTCCATCTATGGTGGGGTTGATGTAGTCCTCCCTATGCTTAGTGATATTATAGGTATTTTCAATCACTGAGCTCTGTGCATCCTCATCCATTGGCTCATTTTATCTGTCTCCTTCATATGTATCTAGAGGTGTGACCATGTGTAGGGTATCTATTTCAAATGACATCTAGATCTTCTTTAAATTTGACATTGCATTATTATCAAATACCCAGTCAATACCAAGCAATTACAGATATGGATCAGATTCATCCATAATTTATATTACCTCAAAGTCATCCTTTGTTTTGAATCCTTCTATACTCACTTCCACTTGCTCTAGCCAGCCTATTGGATAGATCTTGTATTGATTTTCCAACCACAGTTGGATAGGTGACCAGACCAATTTTGGTTTACCCATCATCTCCCAAGATTTCTTCAACAAAATATTCACGTCGGAGCCCAGATCCAACATGACACCATCCATGTCATAACCACCAAGTTATTTTTTCATTTAAACTCTCGATTAGTGTTCTTTTTCTTGTTGATCTAAAAAACATCTCTTTCCATAAGCAAAGATGATATGGTTGCCTCCACTCTGTGTTCCTTCATGCAAGTAGCTAACATTTATGTCAACTTACTTGTAACCTCTGGATCATTCAACAATCGCAAACAACAACGCAAGAAATAACTTACTTGTTCTTCATATTCTTACTTGCAACACAAGTTGTGCAAGGATTCTTTGCACATTGTACATTGTAATTCCTGCAAGCGTTGTTCTTCATGTGCTTTCTTCTCAGCATGTCACAAATCATTTTATCTGCAAGATTCTTCCAATGACCATTGTGTCGTGTGTTGTATTTCTTCACGCATGTGATCTTGCTCCAAATATCATTGTATCACACATTGTAATTCTTCATGGGCGCGATCCTCTTTCATTGACCTCTGCATCACCAGTTGTGCCTCTTCACAGATCCATGCTTCCTCTAGCGACCTTTTTGTCGCCCTATCCATTTCTTCTCGGATCTGAGCCTCCTCGAGTGACCTCTAAGTCGCACACTCTTTCTTCTTCTAGTGCTCTCTATGCATTGCGCAGGAACCATTTTTTCTAGGAAGCATCAAACTTTTGGGGGTAGGTTGTGTTTCCTTCCTTATCTTCCCCTTCGACTTCTTACCTAATCCTTCACCATGCTCAAAGTACGCTCTTTTGTTTTCTCCAGCTCAGGTTACCTCCAGCTCAAGTTACTATCCAGACATCAACCTCCTCATTCTTTTTCCTATTCTTACGCGGCTCTGCATGCACCATGTTGAAATTGACTTTCTTGTCTTCCCACTTTTTCAACAAGTCTAGACAATCTTCAATGACATGCTTGAGACAATAGTAGTATGCATAAATCATGTGCAATTTTGTACAAAAACATGATACATGACCAATTTCTCCATATTTGAAACAAGTGGGGGGTCTACCATCCCCTACACCATATCATCAACCAAAACCACACCGATATCCACCTCAGGGACCACCTTGGCATTCACCTCTTTCTACACTACCACGCTCACCACCCTTCTACTCTTCCTGTACCTTGAATGCATCATGGATATTATCCTCCATGGATTTACAGAACTCACATAATAGAGTATGGTTCATAATTTGGTACTTCTACAAAGTTTGGAAGTGGGGTGGTACATGATCCCATTGTCTACATATCTCGCACCATTATGTTTGTCCAAATGGAAATGAACTTGGTGCACCCGTCACCGCATAATTAAGAAGTACAAGGCATTTTTCCTTGTGATGTCCCTCTCAGTGACAGGTGGTACACCATATGTGCTTGTGCATTACCTTTGTCTTGGCCATGTATTGCAATTGCATCGCTAGGTTGTCTAGTTGCGACTGCACCTATTCCAAACCTATCAATGTCTCTACCCCTCCTAGCGTAGCTTCTAGGTGCATTGCAATTTCTACCACCTTCTCTTAAGTCATCACCTTTTTTTGGGAAAGTGGAACTCAGATATGGGGAAGTAACCTTGCAATAAACCACTCTCTATGTTGCACGTCTTGGATTTGGTACATCATCCTATCCATTAAAATCTTAAATCGTTGGTCATAATCCCACACACTATTACCTTCTTTTTGTTTGATCTCTTTTATCTCTGTGATACATTGAGACTCTAACTTAGGTTTATAGAATTTTCTAAGTAGATCTTGCTTAGACTCTATCAGGGACCTCACTGATCTCATCGATGCAGTGGATTTATACTTCATGTACCACGTCAAGGCTCTATCCCTGAACCTGGTCTCCAGTTGTGCAATATTTGTCGCTTCGTTTGTGATCCTCTTCACAGACCATATTGCTTCACATTTAAACCAATGTTGTTCTACATCATCCTTACCCGTTTCATGGAACATGGGTATGTAGATTTTAACCTTGTACAATTATTTATTGAAAACACATTTCAGTAAAATAACAGAAAAGATACAATGAAAAATACAAACATTACACAGAGATTTTTCCCCTGGAAACCCAAACCGGGAAAACCAACGTATTCTATATTCATTCATAGTGATACCAACTCCTTCTTTCCCTTCACAACAAAGCCTTATGGATACTTCATATATATTTATTCTTCCATATCCCCATGTAGGAAGGTTGTCTTCACATCCATCTGTTCTACTTCAAAATAAAATTCACTAGCAACAGATAACATAAATCTTGTAGAAGTTAATCTAACGTCCCCGGCCGTCAACCCACTGATCGGGCAACGCTACTGCACAGAACAAATTTCTCATACTTATATATATAACATTCATTAAGTCATATTACACAAATTTAACTAAACCATACAGAGTAATTATAGAATTACGGCTAACATGTAGAAATATGGGATTAACAACAATTCATGATTACAACGGAATACATGATAACATTGCTAGAATCATAGTCATGCATATTTAATTGAGATTATATGCATGTATATACTTATATTTTAAACTGGATGTAATTCACCAACCACGTGCAGGCCTTCCATGAACCTCCCAGCCTTAGACCACGCTGCTCATCACGCTCAGCATCAGGTCACCCCTGAGCTGGGACCAAGCTCCACCCAAGGCAAGGGATCCTAGTCTAGGCTGAGGTTACAGGGAAAACTACATAGAGCAACCAGAAGGATTCCTCCCAAGATGCCTTCTTATGTGAACTACTCCTGGAATCTCATTCCCCACATGCCTATTTCACCTGGGAGCATACACCTTCACAAGAACAGTCCATCAGTGCTTCACCTCCCGCTCTGGGTCTCGGCAATAGGCCGGATCAGGAAGTCTCAGAGCTCCATAGCTAGTGTTGGACTCTCTCTGGAAGAAAACCCCTTCGCAGCAGACTCCTTCACCTGGAAATAGCTGCCCTCAGGCCTGACAACTTGCCTCTTCAACCACGGGCCTCACAACCCGGTTCCTCAGCCCCTTCCGACTCAATTCTCGCATGGTGAGGATAACCACAACACAACCCCACTCAAGAAAATAGAAAACAGTAACCCACAGATAATTCGGGTATGGATTCAACTCTACAATGGTGGATAGACTGGGTTCTCAAACTCACAGGTCAACTTTACCCTTCTGACCAATTCTCTCAACGGTGTATAGGTATGTCAAGGACAAACACAGACAAAAAACAAGATCAAACAGATGATGTTTTTGGTTTTCAGGAGGACATCTTGGTTTTTTGGTTTTCAGAGCTGCGTGAGGGTCTACGAAATCAAATGCAAGGGATGATGGAATAAGGAGTGACCCTCTCCACGGATGACTTATGCATTTTTTAACTACATGTGCCTGGGTCGACACTTTTCACCCATGAAGATGCATGCACTACATCAACATGTGTTCCTCTCCAAGAAATTAGGAAAAAACATATATCTCACATGGCTTTTGGAATAATATTAAAATATTATTCCCAAGGACTTAAGCCCCTAGGCTCAACACTTAGCCTTTATTCCCAACCTTCCAGCCCCTAATCCCTTACCCACTCTGTGGAAGCTTAGTCCCCCATCACTCATTCATCGTGGTCGGTCTGCACGAAGCGGTGTTTATAATTTTATTAATGTTCTGCATCATTACATATACAAAAACAGGCTCCTGGCCTTCACACTTAGGTTCTCTGGCCTAATAAACTCATAAGCCTTACCATCTTATATTAACTTGGCTCACCAGCCTATAAAACATGATTTACAATTCATAAACATGATTACAATAGGGCTTGTCCTTGGGGATATTACAATCCCCTCCCCTTATTTTTGCATTGTCCTCAGTGCAACTTTTACACAGTATCAACAAGATTTCCAAAATCTTCAAAATGATGCGGGTATTATGTCCGCACAACATCCTCATGCTCCCATGTCACATCCTTTGGACCGTACCAGGTCCACTGAACCTTTACAAGCCCTATAGCTCTATTCCGGAGCTGTTTTCTTTTCTTGTCTAATATGCGCACAGGATGTACTTGCAAGCCACCTTCTTGCTCCACCTAAATTACATTCCAATCGATAACATGATTAGAAACAGATATATATTTCTTAAGCAATGAAACACGAAACACATTATGTACAGTCATGGATGCAGGTAATGCAAGCAAATATGCAACTGGCCAAATCCTTTCTAGGATTTCAAATGGCCCACAAAATCTGGTTGCCAACTTGGTGCAACTTCCCAGCTTTAGGGAACTCTTGTTAGCTTTTACTTTCAGGAAAACGTGATCACCCACTTTGAACTCTCTGTGAGTTCTATTCTTATCAGCATAACTTTTCTGCCTGTCTTGGGTAGCTTTCAATTTTTGCTTAATTTTTATCATTTGGTCTTCCATTTCCTTGAGCAATTCTGGCCAAACTACTGCTCTATCAGCTAGGTTATCCCAACTTACTAGAGTGTTTTACTTTCTGTCGTATAGTGTTTCAAATGGGCTCATTTTCAGTGATGCTTGATACCCATTGTTGTAGGCGAATTCTACCAAATGTAGGTAGTCTTCCCATTTCGATGGTTTATCCATCACATACATTCTTAGTATGTCTTCTATCACTCGATTCACCTGCTCTGTCTTCCCATCCGACTCAGGATGATAGGCTGTACTGAAATTCATATTTGTTCCAAATCCCTTGAATAACCCTTTCCAGAAATTCGAGGTGAATTTCGGGTCTTTGTCGGACACAATTGTTTTAGGAATTCCGTGCAATTGTGCCACTTCCTTCATGAAAATATCAACAACATCTGCTGCCTTATGAGTGGTCTTTAACGAAATGAAATGGGCAGATTTTGTAAGCTTTTTCACAACCACCATGATCGAATCATGCAGCTTGATGGTTCTGGGCAATCTCATAATAAAATCAATTGTCACCACTTCCCACTTCCATTCAGGAATGGGCAAAGGTTACAGTAACCTTGTTGGGTGCCTATTCTCAGCTTTAACATTATAGCACTCCATACATCTAGTGATGTATTTAGCAATATCTTTCTTCATACCTGGCCAAAAGTAATGGCTCTTGACTGTTTCCATAGTCTTTTGATATCCAGGGTGCCCAGCATAAGGCACGTTATGCATTTCTCTCAGAATCGCAAGTTTCATACCTTGGACATTAGGTACATAAACATTGTTCTTGTACAGAAGTACTCCATTGGTTTTAATTTTATAATTTTCCACTTTCTGTGGCCTCTCACCTTGTTGTAGCTTTGCTATCAGCCCCCTGTACTACAAATCTGCATTTGCAGTCTCCAAAATTCTTCCCTTTATATCAGTTCGGTACATGCTAATGGTTGTAGCATGTAATTTGTGTACTCTTCTGCTGATTGCATTAGCTACTTTATTCTCCTTCCCTTTGATATGCTTGATATCAAAATCGTACTCACAAAATAAATCCAACCTCCTACTCTACCTGGCATTCAAGGTTGGCTGATCAAACAAATATTTCAGGCTATTATGGTCTATTCTCAATTCAAACCTCCTTCCCATGAGGTAATGTCTCCACTTCCTCAGCGCGTGAATGATGGCTTCCAACTCCAAATCATGAGTTGTGTAGTTATTTTCGTGCTCTTTCAACTTCCTGGATTCATAAAAAATTACAAATCCATTTTGACTAAGGATTCCTCTCAGTCCTTCTTTACATGCATCAGTGCACACCATGAAATCTTCATTTGGGTCTGCAATTCTCAAGATTGGAGCACTGGTTAACAGTTGCTGCAATCGTTGAAATATTTTCTCACAATCTTTTGTCCACTGAAACTTTTTCTCCTTCCTTTGCAAGGAAGTGATAGGGTGAGCTATCCTTGAGAAACCTGTGATGAACCTTGTATAATAACTAGCTAGACCCATAAATGATATGACTTCCATCACATTCTTTGGCGTTGACCATTCTCTGATGGCCTCAATCTTCTCAGGATCTACAGCTATCCCATCCTTCGAGATAATATGCCCCAAGTAATGGATTTGTTCCTGATAAAATGAGCATTTTCTCAACTTGGCATACAACTGGTGCTCTCTTAGCACTTGCAACACCATCCTAAGGTGTTGTTCATGCTCTTCCTCTACCTTGGAATACACCAGAATGTCATCCAGGAAGACAATGAAAAACTTGTCTAAATATTCCCTAAACACACCATTCATCAAACACATAAAAATAGCAGGTGTGTTCGACAGTCCAAACGGCACCACTGTGAACTCGTAATGGCCGTACCTTGTTCTAAAGGTGGTCTTGATGATGTATTCATATTTTATCCTTACCTGGTGATACCCCGATATGAGATCTATCTTCAAAAATATCCTGGCACCTTTCAACTGATCAAAAAGATTGTCGATCCTCGATAGAGGATACTTGTTCTTGACAATTGCTTTGTTTAACTGTCAGAAATCAATGCACAGCCTCAACGTTCTGTCCTTCTTCTTTATGAATAGGACCATGGCACCCCAAGGTGACATGATTGGGCATATATACCCCTTCTTCAAAAGCTCTTCAAGCTACAATTGCAATTCTTTCAGCTCTGGCATACTCATCCTGTACAGAGCTTTTGACACTGGAGCTCCTCTAGGCATCAAGTTCACAGAGAAATCAATACCCTCTTTTAGAGGTAGTCCAGGTACTTCCTGGAATACATCTTTGAATTCTTTCAGTACCACATACTCTTCGATACTTGACACCTTGTCCTTAGGTGTTTCCCCTACATGGGATGTGAATAATTGACAGCCTTTTCTGTAGCACTTCTTCAGCTGCATCGCTGAGATTTCTCTCACAACAACAGTTCTAGGAATTCCTTGGACTATTTTCTAATTTCCTTCTTCATATAAGCAAGTGAATGCCTTATTATGACAATCCAAGATGGCATGGTGTTGGTCCAACCAATCCATCCTAATTAGACAGGCGTAAGAGCCTAATGGCAGAATGTTCAATTCAGCCTTCGTGCTTAGTCCATTCATGTCCATAGGACAGGACTTGACTAACTCTGTAACTTTCCTCTTGGTTCCTGTATCTAGCTGCACTAACCAAGACTTTTCATGTTTTCTTTTTGAAAAATTCAAACTTTCCACCACTCTAGGTTCTATATAACTATGCCTAGCCCCTGAATCAATTAAAATAGTAAAGGCATGGTTGCTAATCATACCTTCTACTTCAATCATTTGCGATTGAAATTTAGCTTGCTTGTTGTCCAGGGTTACGTAGATCCTTGGAATTCTACTGCCTATATCCTCCACTGTTTTAGCTTGTTGAACATTGTGGACGGCTCTCGCTTTACCATTTTTATGGGGACAATCTTTGTACTTGTGGTTCTCTTTATAGCCCCAACACTGAATGGGCATCTGTCTTAGCCTTTGTTCCCCCACTTCAGCCATTCTTGGCTCTCTATACAATGGCTTCCCTTGAGGGATATTTCTAAAAAAGGGAGGTTTGTTTCCCTTCTGCCTCTGCTCTTTCTTGAACTTCCTCTGGTTGTCCCAAGCCTTCCAAAAGGTAGGCTTTTCTCTTGGTTGTTCATATAAGCATTTTTCTCTTCTTATCATTTCTTCCATAGTATTAGGATCATCATATTGAATCTTGTCACCAATGGAAGGTGAAAGTCCACTCAGATACCTATGAATATTGATAGTCTCATCCTTGATGAACGAAACATACTTCAGTAGTTCCAAAAATCTTCTCTCGTATTCATCAATGGTCATGTTGCCTAGCTTGAGTTCAAAGAACTCTTTCATATTTCTGTCATAATATCTTTTAGTTAGGTATTTCCTCTCAAAATACCTCTTGAATTCCTTCCAAGTGATATCTTTCTCTCTAATGTGTTGCACATGCACAAGCTGATCCCACCACATGGATGCTTTTCCTTTCAATTAATACATCGCAATTCTTCCTTATGAATGAGAGGAATAATTTGTAGTTGGAATTACTTCCTCATGCCTAGCAGCCAAGTCTTGGCATCTTCTTCCTTCTGGTGTTCTCCATCAAATGTGGGAGGCTTAATCTTATTCATTTCTCCTTTCAGTTCATCCACCCCATACCTCCTATGATTCCTGGTAGGCGATGGGCTTGAACCACTATGTGCTTCCTTACCAGAATGCTTTGGGGAGCGACGATGATATATGCTAACACTCCTCGATCTTCTTTTTCTCTCAGGGGTCCTACGACTCCCTATTTTTCTTGTGTCACTCTCCTTTTCCAATTTCCTTTATATTCTTTCCATACTCTTCAACATCTTTAAGTTGAATTCACCATGTTGATCCCTAACTCTCATGAGCTTTCGGCTATCAGCTCAGTGAGCTTGGGCATCTTTCTACAATATTTCAATGATTTTCATCATATGCCCTTCTTTATCCATCTCTTTTCTATGCCCATTGGAGTTCGATCCTTCGACTTCCAAGTTGACATCCCTTCCTTCTCTTTCATTCTCTGAATTGGAGGTAGTTCTCACCTCTTCCATTCTCTGCTCTCAATGACAACCCTATTCAATTATGGCACTTACTAAGCTTTTGCAAACACATGTGCAGACAACAAGGATTCATCAAGTCATCATTCCTTAACAAATTCCACACATTCAAAATCATTCTGATTTAAGAAAACGCTTTGAATTCACGAATTTCCCGAGCTCTGCTCGGCTCTGTAACTTTTGGGTGATAGCCCCCTCTTTCCTGGTCCCCAACCTATGTGATCATGGGTCATGACCAACGTTAGACCCCTAGGTGCTACTCAGGCTTTTGACCTTTGGAAATTTTCAAGGCACACAACACTATCCTTCAAATTTCTGATTACTGAACTCACAAAGTCAGGTGGATCAACGGTCCACATTTACCCATCATCCAACGGTTGGAATCTACTGTGATTTTTCTGTCTTCAAAGTTTTTGGGACTTCAGGACTTCGGGTTTTGGGGTTTCATTCCTGGAGGCTCTCATACTCTCTTCCCTCTCCAACCCCCGACTTTCAAAAATTTGATTTCCTTACCCTCTGGGCCCACAGAGAACAATTTTCTCCCACATCCACAGTGGCAAGTGGCACACTCAGGAGGGTCCACGTCACCTTCGACGATGCCATCGAGTCCCACCACTCTCGATTTTCTTCTCGACCCACTGGCACATGATACACACCCATGTGTACACATCCATTCCAAGTGAAATCCAACGGTCAGATCCTCTCTCAGCTCTATGGTGCAGATCCTTTTGGTGTTTCAGGGTTTCAGGTTTCAGGCCTTGGGAGTTTGTGCCTCAGCACCTCCCATTTCTCTCGAAAGACAAACTCCTAAAATTACTCTCTTCTCTATTGCTCGATCTAATGATCTTGATTCCCCACGATCTGACGACTCAGATCTCATCGACATTTTGCGTATCAGGATTTCGTATGTCACGAGGTCGAAAGATTTTCCACCTTCGTCCTCCCTATTCCCGAAATGTCGATTTCTTCCTGAACAATTAATGGTCCAGATCTCTCTTGGATCGATGGTTGTGATCCAATCATGAATTCACGTTTCATGAATTCTCACAGACTTTCCCTTTGACCAATTCAAGTCACGAGTCAGTGAAAGGTTGATCGCTCTCCAAACGTCCCTTCCGATGGACGGTTTTGATGAAGTCAGGACTTAGTGTATCGCGATTTCCACACTCTTGTGCAACTCCAAAGGGTTTTTAAACCTTGTGCACGTTCTCCATATATGATGGTCATGAGGGTTCTCCTTTCCTCCTGAACAAATCCTACGGCTCCAACACTTCTGGTGTTGATCTCTCTCTCTCTCTCCCTGTGGCCATATACCACACTGATTGCAGTTTTATAATACCGCTACACTTCTTGGGCTTTGTAACATAGCCAAGCATCTCCTTGCCACTCAGGAACATTCTAGGGTCCAAAAATCAGTTCTTCCAAACCCGATTCCCATCTAAACATTGGGTCCAATGACCACTTATCCAGCCCATTTAGGCTCAGCGTTGAAACTATGGCTCTGATACCATATTGTAACGTGCCCGACCGTCAACCCATTGGTTGGGCAACGCTACTACGCGGAACAACTTTCTCATACTTATATATAACATGCATTAAGTCATATTACACAAATTTAACTAAATCATACATAGTAATCACAAAATTACGGCTAACATGCAGAAATAATGGGATTAACAGTAATTCATGATTACAACAGAATACATGATAACATTGCTAGAATCCCAGTCATGCATATTTAATTGAGATTATACACATGTATATACTTATCTTTTAAACTGGATGTAATTCACCAACCACGTGCAAGCCTTCCATGAACCTCCCATCCTTAGACCACACTTCTCATCACGCTCAACAGTGGGTCACCCCCGAGCTGGGACCAAGCTCCACCCAAGGCAAGGGATCCTAGTCTAGGGTGAGGTTATAGGGAAAACTGCACAGAGCAACCAGAAGGATTCCTCCCAAGATGCCTTCTTACTCCCACTACTCATGGACTCTCATTCCCCACGTGCGTGTTTTGCCTAGGAGTATACACCTTCACAAGAACAGTCCATCATTGCTTCACCTCCCTCTCTAGGTCTCCGCAACAGGCTAGATCAGGAAGTCTCAAAGCTCTGTAGCTAGTGTTGGACTCTCTTTGGGAGAAAACCCCTTCCCAACAGACTCCTTCACCTGGAAAGAGCAGCTCACAGTCCTGGCAACCTACCTCTTCAACCACGAGCCTAACAACCTAGTTCTTCAATCCCTTCCAACTCAATTCTCGCACTGTGAGGATAACCACAACACAACCCCACTCAAGAAAATAGAAAATAGTAACCCACAGACAATTTGGGTATGGATTCATCTCTACAATGGTCGATAGACTAGGTTCTAGAACTCACAAGTTGACTTTCCCCTTCCAACCAGTTCTCTCAATGGTGTATAGGTATGTCAAGGACAAACGCAAACAAAAAATGGGATCAGACGGATGATGTTTTTGGTTTTCAAGAGGATGTCTCGATTTTCTGGTTTTCAGAGTTGCGTGAGGGTCTATGAAATCATATGCAAGGGCTGATGGAATGAGGAGTGTCCCCCTCCATGGCTAAATTCTACAGTTTTTAACTACATGTGCCTGGGTAGACACTTTTCACCCATGAAGCTGCATGCACTTCATCAACATGCATTCCTCTCCAGGAACTTAGGAAAAAACATATATCTCGCATGGATTTGGGAATAATATTAAAATATTATTCCCAAGGACTTAAGCCCCTAGGCTCAACACTTATCCTTTCTTCCCAACCTTCCAGCCCCCAATCCCTTACCCACTCTATGGAAGCTTAGTCCCCCATCACTCATTCATCGTGGTCAGTCTACACGCAACAATGTTTATAATTTTATTAATATTATGCATCATTACATATACAAAAACAGGCTCCTGGCCTTAAGACTTAGGCTCTCCGCCCTAATAAACTCATAATCCTTACCATATTATATTAACTTGGCTCACTAGCCTATAAAACATGATTTACAATTCATAAACATGATTACAACAGGGCTTGCCCTTGGGGATATTATAGTTAACTTGGCAACAAGAGAAAAAATTTCACCAAAATCAATTCACTCAACCTAGGAATAACCCTTTGCTACTAACCGAGCTTTGTATTTCTCCACTTTTCCTGCTACATTAAGCTTCTTTTTAAATACCCATTTTCTACCAATGGGATTTCTTCAAGTCAGATAATTCACTAGATCCCAAGCCCCATTCTTATCCAAGGCTACCATTTGTTCATCCATTGCCTTTTTCTAGAACTTTCCATCCTCTAAACCCACTACCTCCCTGAAAGTTCTAGGATCATCATCAGTAATAGACAAAGAAAAATTTGAACATAAATCAGATGGATTATACCTTTTCGGTAGCCTTATTTCTTGAACCGATATCCTCAATACTAGAGGATGAGGATCTTCTTCTTCTGATTCATGTTCTTCTGTAGAGTCTGATTCATCATTCTTTAAATAAAACTCTATTTTGTTTGGTTCTTCCTTACTTGGCAAGACTTCCTATTTAACAACATCATTCATTTCTCTAAATACCATATCTCGGATATACACAACCTTCTTAGTTTCTGGGTTCCAAAGCTTATAGCCTTTGAGACCATCTTTTCCTTTGGAACATGAATATAGGCCTCATAGCCAAATACCTTGAGATGTGTGAGAGAAGGTTTCTTAACAATCCATACCTCTTGTGGAGTCTTGTCATCCAATGTTAATTAGGGTCATATGTTGACCTAGTAACATGCAATACCCACTGCCTTTGCCCATAATTTTTTCCCCAACCCGAGACCACTGAGCACACACCTTTATTTTTTCATCGGTGTCATGCTCATCCTTTCTACAACTCCATTCTATTGAGGTGTATATGGAGTAGTCGTGTTCCTTTATATACCACACTTCTTACAGAATTCTTCAAATTCATTCCCACAGAACTCTCCGCCATTATCTGTCCTCAACACCTTAATTATTTTCTCTGTTTGATTCTCAACAAGAGCCTTAAACTCTTTAAACCTGTCAAAGACTTCATATTTATTCCTGAGTAAATATATCCGAGTATTCCTAGAGAACTCATCTATAAATGAGACATAGTACACAGATTTTCCCTGTGATGGAACTGACACATGTCCAAACACATCATTGTGAACTAGCTGTAAAATTCCTTCTGCCCTCATTGCACCAAAGGGGAATGTTACTCGATTTTTCTTCCCATATACACAATGTTCATAGAAATAAAAATGCATAGAGAATTTATACATACCTTTACCGTGTAGTAATCGAAGACCCTTCTGTATGATATCCCCCGTCTTTGATGCCACAACATAACCTTTTCTCCAGAGACTGTAGGAGTTCTTTCTTCTTTAAATCCAATATCAGGAACAATGAAACTATTACACCCATCACTAATAATTCTTCCTTGCAGTTTATATAGAGTTCTAAACCAAATTCCCTTTAGCAACACCATTGCTCCTCAAAACAATCCTACAGGTTTCCTTTCAAATATTGTTTTTACCCCTACATTGTCCATTTTGCTTACAAAAATCAAATTTCTAGCCAAACTTGGGATGTGCAGAACACCAGGTAGTGTTCTAATCCTTCCATCTATGAGCCTCAACTTGACGTTTCCTTGTCCTATGATTCTGGTTGTCGAGTCATCACCTAGAAAAACATTGCCTCCATCATACATTTCATATTCACATAACCACTCCCTGTGGGGAGTCATATGAAGGATGCACCTGAGTCAACCAACCATGCCTCATGATCTTCATGTGTGTTTTTCTTGGAAATATGGCTACAGCAAAGATGACACAGATGATCAAGGTTATCATTGATGGAAAATTGATGGCAATCGATTGTTTATGAAGAACAGATGTTGAAACACGCTGCAACACAAATACGAACTGCTGCAACACAAATACAAACACAGACGCTGAAACACAGTGCTGAAACAGAGCTGGAACACAGAAGCTAACGCAGAAGGTTAAGGTTGTCATTGATAACAATCGGTTGGTTATGGAGCACGCACAAGTGTTAGAACATAGAAGCTGAAACACAATCGCAGATGCTGGCACACAGTTGCTGAAACACAGACACAAATACTGCAACTCAGAAGATGACGAAGCAGTCAAGGATTGTCAGTGATGGCAATCGGTTATGAAGCAGCCAAGGTTGACAACACGCACAAGAGATACTGGAACATAGAAGCTAAAAATGCTGGAACACGAAGCCAGAACACGACTGCTGGAACACGACTGCTGGAACACGGCTGCTGGAACACGAATGCTGGAACACGACTGCTGGAACACAGCGTTGCATGAGGTGGCATGTGTAGAGGAGGCAGAGTAAAGAGCCAGTTCAGAAAATCAGGGAGAACGCTGGCA
>JZKD02S1157958.1:705862-750898 GCA_000966675.3 Picea glauca | reverse complement strand
TATATATATATATATATATATATATATATATATATATCTTTACCTAAGTTTGAAGCCTCTTACCTTATCTCCTACCTTTATATGAGGCCAAATAAGACCTCAAAAATTTTTATTGGTTAAGAAAACGTGTTGTGAGTATTCAATACATCGATAAAAAGTGAAAATTATAATGGCCTTCCAAACTTCGGGTTAAAAAGTATTGAAATGTGTGAGGGAGTATTAAAAAATGACCAAGAGATTAGTATAATCCCTAGCCTAAAGGAAGGGACTAATAAGAAGTATCTCTTCACATTTGGATCGGTTTTCCATATGAATTATTGTAGATGATATTTTGGCAACATATATATAACAACAAGTTAATTACTGGACAAAATTAATCTCTTTTCCATTAAAATTATTTTCGAAATCCAGTGGGGATTTTTTCGTAAGTTATAATTCCACCTAATTGACGGGAACCTTATTGTTACATTGCACCACTATTATATGATTATTCAATGATTATACATACTTGTTTAAAATTTAACGAGAATTTTAAGCTCATGTGAAGGATGGATAACATCATCCTCCACAGTAATTGGAATAGATTTTTGTTTTATTATCTACCTTTTTCCCTAAATTTTAGAGTTAGTTAGTAAGAATTTTAGTTTCATGTAATTAATTGCTTCTTTACTTTTGCACTTTGTAATTTATTCTTTATTATTTATAAACATTTCCAAATTTACATGGCTAAATTGTGAAATTCCCAACCCACAATATCGCATAGCACTTTCACTTAGAGGGATTTAGCATTTACTACAAACTTGATATTCCCAAAAATATTTTTAATGGCGGAAGAGTCCTCTTTAATCTTTATATTATTTAGCACCTTTTAATGAGAGTGGTTCAAAATAAGTAATCTGATTTTGTAACAAAAATGTTTTCTTTCCATACACAAATTTGATAATAATTTGGGAGAAATTTCATACATGGACAAAGTTATATCATTATCCAAATTCATTTCTTCCTCATTTTCCTTGTGAGAAGGACTTCTAACTCTACTTGAATCAAATATCTTTTGATTCCTAACAAAAAAAAACTTTTGCACTTTTTCTACTATTTTGTGTAGAAGAATGGCATATGGATAATGTTTAATTCACTTTTATATGCTTCCTTATTTGTCAATGTCGAGGAGTGGTGTTGGAAATGAAGGGGGAGTCAAATGTGACATCAAATGTCTATTACACTTTGTTCATAATTTTATATTTCACAAAAATTTGAAACAAAGTAACATCTAATATCATTTTTCTTCGAGTTTTGATTATAGACATGCATGCCAATAAACAACAATTGTGATGATTTGAAATGGGGACAGAAACACAATCGGGTCAATGATTAGATTCATGAAATTGGTTTATCATCATGTGGGATATTGTTGGTGTTGTCAAAGAACCAAGTTCAAAATGATCTATAGTTGAATTATTCATGTAGATCTAATGAACACAAGACATTTCATGGAGTACATCAAGATTTTGGAATTAAGTTCAAGTTTAATGATTGATAATAGAATAACAATATTGTTTGAGTTCAAAGATTTAAAAAGTGCATATATTTAGTTTCAAGTATTTAGGTAATGGGAGTGTAGTTGGTGATAATTCTCTAATTTGGAATTGGAATTCCTATAAATAGGATATTTTCCATATAAATAGCCATTTCCTATTGTTCCATATATTTTATATATGTTTCGTATATGCACATTTGTATGCATATGTATTTATGGAAGCTATTTTGTATATATATGTGCATGTGTATGCATGTTTATATATAAAAGTACTTTCATATAATCTGTATATGCATGCATATATGCACATTTGTATTGAAGAACTATCTATATGTACTTTTTATGTATATATATGGAAGTGTTTCCGTATATGCACACATACGCATATACAAAATATATGTGCATTTGTATGCATGCACACATATGGAGTTTGATCTATAAACTATCGTGGATATTCCACTAGAACGGTTTGTCTTAATAGATCTGATAAATAAAACTTAAATCTACACTATGAAGGTTAAATTTCTTTAGATTCCAGAATCTTTAGTTACTCATTTTCTACTTATGCATGAAATAGATAAAATATGGAAAATAGAGAACAATTAAATATAGTCACACACCATCCACAAAATAACACAATTTTTTTCTCTGGGAAACCCTTACGGGAGAAGACCTAGCGAGAAGGTGAGGTTGTTATGTTCTCTTTTCTCTAGTATGAAAATAATGCAAGTACAAAGGAGAAGGCACTCTCTATGGAGTTACCTAAGACATGTGGTCAGATAGGATGCTACAAAACATTAACCCCTTATGTTATGCTCTCTAATTTTCCCACTCCCAGTTGTTCTACTCTGCTATGGAACAAAATACAATAACATAGAATGGAACCCCATATTCTCCTAGAAGCCCCCAGTATTTAACATAGCCCGATAGTTATCTAGGGTTTTGGTTTTGACTTCCTCAACCCTCAATTGTATAAGGTTTTTGACCTTATATAATCTTCTTGAAAGTCCTCACGTTGATAGACCCATATGTATGAGTAACGAATGTTGATGTGGCATCATCTCGTATCATGGTGGTCAACATGATAGGTCAATTTGCAGGAGGCATAACTTTTGCATACGAGCTCTGATTAACACGATTTGTGCACTGTTGGGAAGGTATCAATGTGTAGAATAGTATCACGAGGTTCTAGTTATTGATAGGAAAGTTTTGACCCTAAAAGATGCATTTTGATTCCTCAAAATGGCTCTAGAAGGTTTTGAACCCCAATTTTCCAAACTAGAACCTACCATTGAAATGACCATGTAAGTTGATTCCTCCAAATTTTTCCACTATGAAATCATCGAGATAGATGGAAAATAATATGAGGACCCAACTTGGATCATAACTCCCAATTTAGGGAGGATTTTAGTCCCCAAAATATTTATTGAATGAGGTGAGGAAATATTTCCTGTACCTTCTCCCTAGAGTACCACTTTTCTTTGTCTGGAAGTTTTCCTTTCAACCTAACCTTCCAAAGGTCATGTTGCCCCTATCTTGTAGTTCTAGAATGCTTCTACAAAATTGTGTCGTCTGCCAACTCTACCTAAGAATCCGATGCTAAATCCTCTATAGAAGGTAGGAATTGCTCCTCTTCCTGATCCAACATGGAGGGCTCATAAAGTTTGAGATTCTCCACATTCACTACTGAGTAAATGCACATGTATGAGGGTAGACTGAGTTTGTAGGTGTTATCTCCCATATTTTACAATACCTCAAAATGACCATAACATAGTGCCTTGATATTCTTACCAAGACCTTGTAGTCTTTTTTTATTTATCTCTAACCATACTTTGTCTCCCACTCTGAGTGTTCTCTCTATTTTGTGTTGGTCATGTATAGCCTTGTACTTTTCCTATGACTTCTTCAGTGTCATTTTTACTTGCAAATGGATCTTCTTGATCTTCTCAACAATTTTTTTCTTCTTTTAATGCATCTTATGTGAGGTCCTCCCTCACTCCTCCATGTTGTCTATATACAACATCTAAGGGTGAAGGTGGAAAATATCCAAAGAAAGTTTCAAAAGGTGACTTACGAAGTGTGGATAGATTAGATTTTCATCCCAGGTCTTCGGATGCCTCTAATTCTAACCCCTCAAAAGCTACACCAAAGTATTATTGACTAATTGTATTTGACCATTGTCTATGGATGAAATGTTGTAGACCTCTTGAGCTTAGTGTCCATCTTCTCCCATAATGTAGTCCAGAAGGCACTGAGAAATTTGGTATCATTGTATGAGATAATGCTCCTTGGCATCCCAAAGTGCACCGTGACTTGTTCAAATAAAAATTTTGTTGCTTCATGTCCCTTGATATCCTTTTTACAAGGAATGATAATGGATGTTTTGTTGAACCTTTCAACTACCACAAATAGATTATCATATCTCTTCCTAGTTGTTGGTAATCCTCCCACAAAATCCATGGAAATACTTTACCAAGGTCAAGTGGGTAGATGTAAGGGATGGTATAGACATTGCTTCCTGTTGTTGGGATTGTTGGTACAAAAAAGTATACATCCTATAATATACCATGCTACATCTTCTTGCATTCTAGGCCAATACAAATACCTCTGTAAGTTGGAAACTATCTTCCCAACACCAAAATGTCTTGAAACCTTAGAGGTGTGAGCCTCTATGATAAGATACAATCGTTCACCTTTATGGACATAAAGTTTGTTAAGCTTGTGGAGTAAATCATTCTCAAAATTATAGCCAGCCTTGTTGTCGCCTTCTTCTATATGAATTTGGCCATGTAGCTACTGGAACATCTCCTTGAAGTCCTCATCTTCTATGTATGCCTATTTATATGCATAATGGGTAAAAGGCTCCATGTGAATCAGATTTCCCAAACCTATAATCTTAGATGTGGGTGGTCGTGAAAGCACGTCTTCCAAAAAAAAATTTCTACCCTTATTATACTTTATGACCAAATGAAATTGTTGTAATAACCTCATCCATTTGTATTTCCTGGTTTGTTGTAAATTACTCTAGGCTTGCAAATACTAGAGAATTTGGTGATCAGTGTGGATGATGGACTCCTTTCCCATTAGATAGTGCTTCCACTTTTTGACAGTTTGTACCAATGCATAGAGCTCCTTGTCATAGGTAGGATAGTTGAGGACCGCCCCATGAAATACTTCAGAATGATAGAAAACATGTCTTCCTCCCTACGCATCAATATTGTTCCCATGGCATACCCACTTTCATCTGTCTCCACTTCAAAAGGATTCGACAAGTTTGGTAGCACGAAAATACGTGCTTGAATGATATTTATTTTCAACTCATCAAAGGCCTTCTATTGATTCTTCCCCCATTGGAAACTCTTACTACCCGTTTTTATTGTGTGGATTAGTGCATCTACTGCTAAAAACAAAACTACAAACTTCTGTAAGTATCGTGTTGCTCCCAAAAAGTTCCTAACTTATGTGCAATTTGTAGGAACTGGCCATTTCATGATGGTCTCCATATTGGCAGGATCTATCTTGATCTTGCCTCCACCAATCACATACCCCAGATGCACCATAGAATGCCGAGAAAACTCACATTTCTTGAGATTGGTGAGCAACTAGTGCTTCTTCAGGGTCTCTAACACTTGCATAAGATGTGAGATGTGTGCCTCCTAGGTAGCACTATAAACTAGTATATCATTTAAATGGACAATAACAAATGAATATAGATAAGGGTGTAAAACATTATTCATTAGTCTCATAAATGTAGCTGGTGCATTGCATAAACCAAATGGCATAACCAACCACTTACACAAACCTCTCCTTGTCTTAAGGTAGTCTTCCAGGTATCTTCTTCCTTGAATCATACCTGGTGATATCCTAATTCCAAATCCATCTTAGTGAAGTAATTAGCATGTTGCAGTTGGTCCAGTAGATCATCGATATTGAGCAAAGGGTATTGATTCTTCAATGTAATCTGGTTCAATGCCATGTAATTGATACACATTATCCTAGTCTCGTTCTTCTTGGGCACAATTATGATGGGTGACCCGCAACATGATGTACCTAGTAAAATCACACCCTAATCCAACAACTATTGCAACTACTTCTTTAATTCATTTTCTTGTAGAATGGACTATCTATACAACCTAATATTTAGCAAGGGGGAGTCTGGAAATAATTGGACTCCATGTTCCACTTCCCTCTTAGGTGATATCCATTTAGGCTCATGGAACACTCCCTTGTATTCCTTTAGAAACTCCTCCAAATCATTTCTTTTCTCTTTAGTACACCCTTCCAAGGATGTCTTTACTTTTAATGACTGTTCACTAGACCGATTTTCCCTTTGGAAAAGTAAAACATATTTCATGCTAGAATTGATTAGTTTCTCAGCTTGATTGGCACTTATTAGTGAATTTTTTTATTTTCCTTTGTGTGTGTTGATGATGAAGGATTTCTTATCCTTGATGAGGCAGTATTGATCGACTCTCTACATGAATATAGCATCCCTCATGTAGGGTCTTCCAAACACTACTTCGCATACATCTAGTGGTACTACATCCAATTCTACTTCAGTTATAAAATAAACACTTACAACAAATTTAATCTTTCACTGCTTTATTACCTTGATCTCTACATTATTTTTTACCCAACCCAATGGATATGGGCTAGGAAGATCGTGAACCTCCAATACAAGCTTGCTTACCCAATCCTCTACTATGATATTAGGCTATGAACCAGAGTCGAACAAAGCATCTATCTTGGTCTTCTTGATCTGAATCTTGATGTGGAAGAGATTGGTCATATCCTTCTCTTCCTGGTGATGAAGTCTACTTATATTCACCTCCTTCTTCACAGATGTGCGGACAATAATTCATCCACATCAAAGCTACTTTCAACCTGATTACTTGAATATGTGGCTAGAAGGTTATTTTTCTTTCTTTCCTTGTTGTGATTCTTTGAGTTAATCTCTAGATCTAGTTTCTAACACTTTTCCTCAGTGTGGCCATCTATGTTGCAATGACTGCAATGGTTGATGATATTTTTACATTGATGTGTAGTGGATGTTTTCTTCTTATATTTTCCCCCTTTCCAATATGATGAAGCATATATTTTCTACCAACATTGTCGCACCTCCCTTTCCTTCTCAATCAAGTGGATAGTCTAGGTCTACATATATTATTAATAGAATGTTCATTGTTTGTTTTAATGTCTCAGTATAAGATCTTAGAAATTTGAATCATTTGATCATGATTAGAATTATTATTATGGTTATAATATCAAGGATGGGCCATTGTTATTTCTATCACATCATGCCATATGGTCTTGTGGTCTTGTGGAAACATTAGGTAGTGGCTTTGGAAACCTAATAAGGAAAATTTAATTCTTCCATTTTATAAGACACCACGACTAATGATCAAATGAAAAAAATCAATGACAAATGAGCTCCAGACATAAGCATAGGTAGGGGTCAAGTGAGAGGCTCTACAGTTCGATAGCTTGAACCCAGAAGTCTATGTCAATGTGTTTGTTATTTGCAGGTGTGAAAGTATTCTCTATATTAATATTCCAAGAGAGATACACTCTTAGTATAATATATAGGATATTATTCTATATTATTATTCCTATACCATAAAATTTCAATTAAAAGCATATATTGGTATAGCCATGGAATTTATTTATAGTTCAGAAACACTTTAGTACATATCATGAAATGAAATTGGTTGAGTAAGGTTCAATATTTATGGGTCAACTACTAGATATAACTATCATAGCTATATAATAATTATTCTCATAAATTTTGAGATATTATCTGAGAGAAACATTGATATTGCATCATCCAAAACAACTAGCAATTTCATACACTTATTTGCAATATTTATTGGGGAAATGCTTCCAAATTAAGACAGATCATTAAAGCCTCAAGTATTTTATGGAACAATGCATTTACTCCCTGGAGCAACAAAAATGGGTGACTAATATCTTTGGATATTGTTATGAGATCATTTACAAGAAAGGCAAAGACAATGTGGTTGCTGATGCACTTTCCAGAAAATATGAAGATGAAGGGTCCCTTTTTTCTCTCTCCTTCATTGTACCAGATTGGCTCCAAGATGTTCGCCAGGAATGGCTACATGATCCCAAAATTTTGCATCTGATACAACAATTCAATTCTCCAGTTTCCCCAAAGTAATTTTGGATCAATGATGAGATTCGATATAAAGGCCATTTGTATTTAAGTAAATAGTCAAAACTTAAATCCACAGTACTTTCTGAGCTTCATGCTACACCCACATATGGGCACTCATGGTTTACCAAAACCTATGATTGGGTCAAACGTTCTTTTTTTCTGGGATGGTATGAAACATAACATTCATAATTTTGTGGTTGAATGTGATGTGTGTCAACGCAAGATGGGAGAAACAGTCAAATCTCTTGGAACACCACAACCACTTCTGATTCCACCTGTTATTTGGCAGGATATCTCTATGGATTTTATTGTAGGCTTACCTAAATCGGGCAATAAATCAGTCATCATGGTGGTAGTTTATCGTATTTCCAAGTATGCTCATTTATGTGCTCTTCAAAACCCATTTAAAGAATCCACTATGGCTCAAATTTTCATGGATGAGGTCTTCAAGCTTCATGGCATGCTACATTCTATTGTTTCTAATCACGACCCAACTTTTACCAGCATTTTTTGGTAATAACTATTCAAGCTACAAGGCACCCAATTGCATCTCAATACAACTTATCATCCCTAGACTGATGGTCAAACTGAAGTTTTCAACAAGTGTTTGGAAACATATTTGAGGTGTTTTGCATCGAAACGAAAAAATCAGTGGGCTTAATGGTTACCACTAGTTGAATGGTGGTACAACACTTTGTACCATATAGCTACCCGCATGACTCATTTTGAAGTGGTATATGGACAAACGACACCTTCAGTTCTCTCATATTTTCCAGGTGTCTCGAAGGTCCAGGTGGCTGACCAAACTCTTACAATTCGAGAGGATATTCTCCATACCCTCAAACAGAATTTGTTCATGGCCCAGAATCACATGAAGAAACAAGTAGATCAAGGTCGCTCTGAACATCAATTTGCAGAAGGGGATCATGTGTTTCTTCGACTGCAACCTTACAAGAAAAAATCCCTCAAGGTTGACCATTTTCAGAAACTGGCACCCAAATTTTATGGTCCTTATATTGTTCTCAAGCATGTGGGACAGGCGGCCTAACAGTTTGCTTTGCCCGTTCATTCTAAACTCCATCCTGTTTTTCATGTCTCCTTCTTAAATAAGGTGATTGGAACTAAGTGCCAAACTCAAACCAACCTTCCCTAGTTGGATGAAGAAGGCTCCATTTGGCTATAGCCACAAGCAGTTTTGGACCAGCATGAGCATCGTCTGCGTCAGGGAACCATCAAGGAAGTGTTAGTCCAATGGAAAGATACAACTAAAACAGATGCCACTTGGAAACCAACTACCATTCTGCAGCAATTTCCACATATCAAGCCTTGAGGACAAGGATTTTTTTAAGGGGGGGGAAATGTTAGGGACCTAACCCCTCACATAGGTAGAATAATATATTTCGATGTAATAAAGGTCAATATGAATAAGGCCTAGCAATAAGGAAGAATAATTCCAATGTAATAAGACCTAATAGAAGCTTCCTCTTCTAGAAGGATATTCCTCTAGATGGTTCTTTTGATAGACATATTTAGTATAAATAGGAGTCAACGGTATGAGAACTTTTGTCTTGGATATTATTGCAATAGAGATCATCTCTGCTGGAGGTTTCCCCCTCAAAGAGGAAAGTGAACATTTCTCTCAGTAATTAAAGTGCTCTTTCTGGTGTTATTCTGGTATCATTTTGGTATTATTGTGGTGTTGTTATGGTTATATTGTTGTTCATATGCCATTTCTAGCTATTTATTTATGTTATACATATTTTCTTATATCTAGAATATTACACTATGACGACCCCATGAATCTGGAGGAGGCCATAAGGAGAGAAAAACATATTTATGAGCATAGCAGAGGGAGGCAATTTTTCCAAAAATCTTGGAATGACAAGATTAAAGGAAAGAGGGATTAAAGGCAGAAAGTTTTTAAGCCACCCTTTTTCAAGAAAAACTCACAAGCAAATCAATAAGTTCATTCAACCCAAAATGAGCTCAGGATTGCAGTTTCATTTGGGAAAAGGCTAAGGTAGTATCTTGTACAGTGTTGGGGATGTGAGGGAAATCACTTATATAGAGACTTCCCTCACAAAGAAGAAAGAATGAGGACTATCCACAACATTTAGGAGGATGAAACAATTGAAGAATGGGAGGAAACATCCCAAGGATTTCTACAACCTTGGATGACAAGAAAGAAGAATATCAATCCCCCATGATTGAAGTGAAAGGTAACATTGCTAACCAACCCATAGAAATTTTAATTGATTATGGAGCTAGCCAAAGTTACATAAACTCTAACATTGTTGAAATATTTCAATTACACATGATTAAGAATAAGAAATATCGGTTATTTCAGTTAGCTACAGGGGCTAAGAGGAAAATCAATGAGTTGGTTAAATATTTTCCAATATACATGAATGGACTCAACACAAAGGTAGATGTAAACATCATACCATTGGGTTCATATGATTGTTTGATTGATATGGATTGGTTGGAAAAACACCATGTTGTCCTAGATTGTTACAACAATACAATCACTTGTCTCAATGAAGAGGGGAAACAAGGAAAGGTTCAAGGCATTCCAAGAGTTGTAGCTATTAGAGAAACTTCAGCCATGCAGTTGGAAAATATTTTCAGGAAGGGGTGTCAATTTTTTTCAACCCATATGGAAGAGGAAGACATGGATAGAATGACAAGTATTGAATTCCATCCAGTCTTGAAGAATTTTGGAGATGTTTTGGGGGAGATTCTAGGATTTCCACCAAAGAGAGACATTGACTTCTACACTGATTTGGTTCCATGAGTTTCCCTAGTGTCAAAATCACCATACATAATGGGTACACGAGAGTTGAAGGAGTTGCAGATGTAGCTTGAAAAACTATTAAAGAAGGGGTATATATGCCCAAGTGTGTCACCTTTAGGTGCCCCAATTCTTTTTGTGAAGAAGAACTATAGAACCTTAAGGTTGTGTATTGATTTCAGACAGCTAAATAAGGTCACCATAAAGAACAAATATCATTTTCCAAGGATTTATGATTTGTTTGATCAACTAAAAGGTTTTTCCAAGATTGACTTGAGATCGGGCTATCATCAAGCGAGGAAAGGGGAAGAAGATATCAAAAATACAATGTTGAGGACAAGATATGGGAATTGTGAATTTACAGTAGTGCCTATGGGCTATCAAATTTCCCAGCTATTTTCATGTGCTTGATGAATGGATTGTTCAGGGAATACCTGGACAAGTTTGTGATTGTGTCCTTGGATGATATACTCATCTATTAAAAAAAAAATATGAGCATCAAAAACATTTAATAATGGTGTTGCAGGTTTTGAGAGATCATAAGTTGTATGCCAAGTTAAGTAAGTGCATCTTCTATCCAAAGAATATTAACTACTTGGGTCATATTGTTTTAGCAGATTGAATAGCAGTTGATCTTGAAAAAATAGAGGTTGAAGATAGAGGCCATTAGAGGATGGCCAACACCAAGAAATGTTACAAAACTCAGATCATTCATGGGTCTTAAAGGTTATTACTAAATATTTATAAAAGGTTTCTCAAATATTGCAAGCCCCATTACTTCCTTGCAAAAGAAGGTAGTGAAATTTGAATGGACTTTCGAGTGTGAAGAGAGATTTCAGCAGTTGAAAGACATTTTGACAAGTGCTCCAATTTTAAAGATTGCATATCCAGATGAAGATTTTTTGGTGTGCATTGATACATTAAAGGAAGGGCTCGGTGGGATCTTCACTCAAAAGAATCATGTGGTGTGCTATGAGTCCCAAAAATTAAAAGAGCATGAGAGGAATTACGATATTCATGATCTAGAATTAGAAGTAATTATTCATGCACTAAAAATGTGGAGACATTACCTCATGGGGAGTAAATTTGAGCTAAGGACAGACCATTGTGGTCCGAAACATTTATTTGGACTGCCCACATTAAATGTCAGACAAACTAGATCGTTGGAATTCCTTAGTGAATATGAATTTGAAATTAAGCACATCAAAGGCAAGGAGAACCAAGTGCTTGATGCACGCAGAAGGAGAGCCCGTGGGATGCATATTGAAATCAAAAGAAAGTATGGGATTTATTTGAAAGATTAAATTATTGAATCAACGAATTCAGATTGACACTATTTGGAAATAAAATAAACATTACAACAAGGGAATTTACAATAGAAATTTAACTGTTATGAGCTGCAGGAGGATGGGATCCTCATGTATAGAGGCAAAGTATATGTGTTGAATTCTAGTAAGATGAAAAATACATTGATGAGGGAAATTCACAATGTGCCATATGCTAGGCACCCAGGATATCAGAAGTCGATTACAATTGTAAGAAGCCAAAACGTTTGGCCAGGAATGAAGAAAGAAATGGCTAATTACATAGCTAGATTTCTAGAGTGCCAGAAGGTGAAGACTAAACATAAACATCCAACTAAGTTGTTACATCCATTTCTCATTCTAGAATGGAAGTGGGAAGTAGTTACGATGGATTTTATTACTAAGATACCTATAACAGTGAAGCAACATGATTCCATCATGGTAATGGTGGATAAATTAACTAAAGCTACACATTTTATTCCAGTAAAGACTACACACAAGGAAACAAATATTGTAGAGATATAACTGAAATAAGTTGCCAGCACTACATGGAATGCCCAAGGAAATAGTTTTAGACATAGATCCCAAGTTTACATCCAATTTTTGGAAGGGTTTGTTCAAAAGGATTTGGGACAACTTTAAATCTCAGTACAACATATCACACAGAATCAGATGGCAAAACAGAGAGGACCAACATAATAATTGAAGACATGCTAAGAATGTATGTGATGGAATAGCCATCAAAGTGAAGGATTACATCCACTTAGTTGAATTTTCTTACAATAATGAGTATCAAGCCTCATTAAAATGATCCCATTCGAAGCCTTCCATGGTAGGAATTGTAACACACTAGTGAGTTGGGATAACCTAATAGACAAAAATGTTATTGGGCTAAATTTATTGAATGAAATGGAAGAGAAAATGAAAAAGATCGGTCAGAATGTAAAGGCTTCCTAGGATAGGCAAAAAAGTTATGTAGACAAGAACAAAGTTTTCAGATATTTTAAAGTGGGTGAATATGTATTTTTAAAAGTGAAAGTGAAGAGAAGTTCACTAAGATTTGGAATTTTCACAAAATTGGTAGCAAGATATTGTGGACCTTTCGAAATATTAGAGAAGATAGGGCTAGTTGCATACATACTATCATTTCCTATATCCATGAGAATGCATAATTCATTTCATGTGACATTGTTGAAGAAATATGTGCCTAACCCTAACCATATAATTGATTGAACAGTGATCCAGGTGGAACATAAAGGGGACTTTCGGGTGGAACCAGTACACATCCTAGACCAGAAATTCAAAGTGCTCAAAAACAAAGTTAGAAGGTTGGTAAAGATTCAGTGGACCTGCTATGGTCCTGAAGACGCTACATGGGATCACGAGGAGACTTTGTGGGAGGAATACCTGCAAAGTTTTGACAATTTTGAAGAAAACAAAATATAAGAATGCAAGACTCAATTTTTGGCAAGTAAAATTCCATAACCACATCTCAGAGTCCTAGCCAACCTGCACTGGGGGCCCTGATAAAATAATGGTACAACCTTATGAACTAAAAGCAGTGAAGGGGGAACATTCCTTGAGTGAGAGGGTTGAGAGGAACAAGAGATTATGGTTGGAATTGTTCTTGGAGTAATATAAAAATTGTAGAATTTTGTTTCTTAGTATTATGATGTAAATTTGTGCATGTATATTGGCATAGTCTTTTGCACCAAGGACAATGAACAATTATAGGGGAGGGGGAATGTAATGTCCCTGCTATAATCCCGAGTTTAATTAATGCTTAATGTAGATATAATGCATGGTTTTGGCCAAGTGATGTGTATGTGAATTGTGTTGGCGACGGAAGTCACTCCTAGATTGCTAGCAGGAGCAGAGCCCGATGCCCATCAGTTTTATGTCATGATGGTCTATGGATGGGATGACCGACTGGAATCCAACTCAAAACAATATCATTCCAACTCCAAAACTAGGCCAGGCATGCATAGGTGAGCGAGGTCTTATATAAACTTCAGACAGTGAGCTATAGTAAAGGGTGAACAGGTGAAAGACTTATATAAGAGGGAAGTAGAGGTCTGTTATTAACATTGGGTTTCTAACAGGCTGTGGAAGAAGATGTCCAAATGCAATATCATCTTACATTCAAACGCAAAAGTCAAAGAATGCAATAATGCAACAATAAATCTTTTATCATAACATAACTGCAATAATTCGCGTGAATCAGTCAATCACAAACTCTCTTAGCATGAGATGAAAATTAGATGGAGTAAGAAAAACTGTCTGTCATAAAACAAGATATCTCATATACAGATGCATAACCAACAAACTAGAATATCTGTTAAAACTTTACAGTGGGAAGCTCTGCTCTACCATCCATCCTTACAAAAATGGCGAAAACGCCTACATATACTCCAAAAAACAACAGCAGCAAAAACAAGATGCTGCATTAATAACATTGTGTCTGCATATTTTCTGACAGTCTGCACATGCAGACTGGATGATCGTTCACCTATGACAGATGCCATCTTAACTGCGCGTGGCTCCAGCAAGGGGAGTAGCTGAGCCATTAAGTGTCGAGCTAGCGTGTGCAAACTTCCTTCGGCTAGTCGAGAACTCGGGCATGGCTTCTCTGGAAAAATGGGTATACAGGACCCCCTTGAGTAGACCGCTTGACAAACCCTCCATACCTTGCAATTAATGATTGAGGCGAGGCCTCAACCACCCTCTCTTTTCTGCATTCATTCCTGGCAGCTACCGGGAACTAAAACACGTCAAATCGGCATCTGAAGAATGCAGTCCCCCCTCTCTTGAATCTTAATTCGGCGCCTTTGGATTCCCTGTACAGCCCCTTCTGCTCCCTAGAGTGACCACAAGCTGTGACCCTTCACCTATCTACCAGAGTGTTGTCAGCACTTCGAGGTTCGTGGGTGAGAAAGGAACAGGACCTTTCTCCTTCAAAATCGCGATGGGCAAAATGCCGGGAGGGCCTAACGGTTTCCACGCATTCCCCACGAGATGAACGGCTGAGATTGCTTTTTGGAACTTAGGGACCTGAGTGGAAAAATGATAAACAATAGCGCCCCTCTTCCAGGCTTGTTCCTTTACGACCAGGCGCCGAAACCACGGGCCCGATTCTGGGCGCTATCGGCATTTCGGGGTTCAAGGTTTTGAGAAATGAAGGGATGAGGAGCGCTTACCCCTCGAACTCCCGAATGCCGATGTGACACGGATGCATGCTGCGTGTCCTTCAGAAGAATGACCCAGATAGTATTCGTTATTGTAAAGAGGGCTGCCCCATTTACAGGCTCGCTTGACATGACCTGGTGCTAAGACCGTTGGCTCAGCTTGAAAGGTGCTTCGAAACTTCACTTATCGGCAATTTCAAATGCAATGAACTGACATCTCCTTGTCTCCAGAAACACCGATCTTCGATATGCTGACTGGTTGCCACCTGTCTCGATCGGATCGGACGATCCAAATTTTTTCTGAACTATGGGCGCTGCCCTTCATGCTAAATCCCGGGAAATTTGACAACACCAAAAACCCGATGACTGCTGATTTGCTTTATGGCTGGATCTCAGTTGCCGACAGCAAAACTTGGCACGCTCGCTTGACTCGCTACTGGAAAAACAGGGGTCTCTCATGCTATGCTTGGGCACTTCCCATGCAACCTGCAGGTCTGGGTGCTCTTGAGCCCAGGACAAGAATTATCACTAACATTAGGCTCCATGGGGGATAGAGTCATCCCTGTGATTCTCTAACAACTCATTTCGCAGCTTCAGTGCCTTATTGTTGGGCTATGGAGTCAAGCTCAAACCTCCTGCTGAGAAATATATGCCGAAAAGTAAAAGTAACAAAATAAAGATACATGCTCAAAGAGCTTATTTATATACAATCCTAAACTAATGAAACACTTTTACATGGGGCTAGGTGAAAGAAAACTTCCACCATATCCATTCAAACAACTTCCTGGATAGAAGCTCCTTCCTTCTGTCAATGATCATCAGCAGATGGTGTATCCGTGACAACAAAACGGTTACACTCATCAACTCCTCCTTACAGGTTGGAGTTGAGATGAAATAGGGTGGCTCCAAGGAATAGGGGAAATGCCACTCCATGTATTTGCTGACAGGGTCATCGAATGAGTGGCCATTTCCAAGGAATTGGTGACATACAGCCTCTTCTGCTACACAGTTGTTCACACGCGGCTGAATGTCTCTGATAACCACAGACGGGTGAATAATTGAAGTAGGCTCACTGATCTCAGGTGGTGGTTGCTCGCTGACTGGCTCTGGATAGAAAAAGAAATGTGCGCTCAACCGTTCCTCTGGTTCCTCCTCCTCTTTTTTGTGCACTCCCCCCTCTTTTGAAATGGGAAAGGTCTCCCAATCCTTCTCTTCAATCCCAAATGTAAATACATCATGGGAAATCTCATGAAGGAAGAAAGAGCAATCCTCTTCCACAATGGCTTCTTCGTTTAAATATGAGACAACAAGCTCATCGGGGGCAGATGCTAACGCATCCAAGAAATATTCAATAATATCTTCAAAAGATCTACTTAGATCATCTGCCTTGAAGACTGGAAAATCCTCTTCGCTGTCTTCAGATTCCAATTTTGCACATTGGGGAGTGGGGAATATCGCCTGCTCCACTAGTTCACTCAGGTCATCTTCTTCCTCCCAGGCTGGAAAACCCTCTGCACAGTCTTCAGATTTCAACCTTTCTAATTGAACAGAGAGATACTTCACCTATTCCCTCATCTCACTCAGGGTGTCTTCTTCCTCCCTAGGATCTTCATCACTTCCATAACACTCCTCCGATGCAGACGAATGGGGAGGAGAAAGGAATGATTTCTTATCTAGGTCGTCAAGATTATCCTCATAGCCTATGCCAAAAATAGCTTCATTTTGTATAGAGTTGTGGTATCCCTCACCACAGTTATGACAAATTAACTGGAGGGATAAAACTCCTGACAATAGGCGATGAAAGCTACATGAAACTCTGAGAGTGAAGAAATGCTAGCAGGGGGTAAAGAATGATACCATTTGCGTGCATCCCCTGCTAACAAGAACATGAACATCTTAAGTAATACATCCTCATGATGTATCTCCCATTGACGCATGAGTACATGAAACTCACTGAGGTGCTGAGCAGGGTTGTCCTCTTCACATTTTCCAAATATCGGCAAATAATCGCCCCATTCATTCAAAGAGGGGACAATATTAGGAAAACCAGGAATAACAGAAAAATTAAAAGGAGCAAACCTGCGAGCAAGGATTTTTTCCATATCGAACCAGTGGAGTCGCCAATCGATCCTTGAATCATGGATTCGCCAGGTGAAAGATGCGCAGCTTCGAATGTGTCTGGTCCTTGTTCACCATCAAAGACCAGATCCTAACATTGTTGTTACCCCAGGAAGCTTCTCAGGCTAAGAAAGCAGCTGCTGAAACGTTCTCGAGAAAGCTCCTCTGGGTCAGCTTTCAGGTGTGCCAATAGTAGCCACAGCTGAAACAATGAAGTGGAAACAATGGAGTCACCATAGTGGAGTCGCCAGGTGCACAGTAGAAATCTTAAAGGGCTCTGATGTCTGATGCACCTTCAGAATCAGAGGCTCAATGTCATTCTGCCCAGGGAAAATGTTCAACTTCATCCCCGGCAACGGCGCCAGAAATGTTGGCGACGGAAGTCACTCCTAGATTGCTAGCAGGAGAAGAGCCCAACGCCCATCAGTTTTATGTCACGATGGTCTATGGATGGGATGACCGACTGGAAGCCAACTCAAAACAATATCATTCCAACTCCAAAACTAGGCCAGGCATGCATAGGTGAACGAGGTCTTATATAAACTTCAGACAATGAGCTGTAGTAAAGGGTGAACAGGCGGAAGACTTATATAAGAGGGAAGCAAAGGTCTGTTATTAACATCGGATTTCTAACAAACTGTGGAAGAAGATGTCCAAATGAAATATCATCTTACATTCAAACGCAAAAGTCAGAGAATGCAATAATGCAACAATAAATGTTTTATCATAACATAACTGCAATAATTCGCGCGAATCAGTCAATCACGAACTCTCTTAGCATGAGACGAAAATTAGATGGAGTAAGAAAAATGGTCTGTCATAAAATAAGATATCTCATATACAGATGCATAACCAACAAACTAGAATATCTGCTAAAACTTTACAGTGGGGAGCTCTTCTCTACCATCCATCCTTACAAAAATGGCGAAAACGCCTACATATACTCCAAAAAACAACAGCAGCAAAAACAAGATGTTGCACCAATAACATTGCGTCTGCATGTTTTCTGATAGTCTGCGCATGCAGACTGGACGATCGTGCGCCTATGACAGACGCCATATTAACTACGCGTGGCTCCAGCAAGGGGAGTAGCTAAGCCATTAAGTGTCGAGCTAGCGTGTGCAGACTTCCTTCGGCTAGTCGAGAACTCGGGCATGGCTTCTCTGGAAAAATGGGTATACAGGACCCCCTTGAGTAGACCACTTTCCAGACCCTCCATACCTTGCAATTAATGATTGAGGTGAGGCCTCAACCACCCTCTCTTTTCTGCATTCATTCCTGGCAGCTACCGGGAATTAAAACATGTTGAATCGATGTCTGAAGAATGTAGTCCCCCCTCTCTTGAATCATAATTCAGAGCCTTTGGATTCCCCATACAGCCCCTTCCGCTCCCTAGAGTGACCACGAGCTGTGACCCTTCGCCTATCTACCAGAGTGCTGTCGGCGCTTCAGGGTTCACGGGTGAGAAAGGAACAGGACCTTTCTACTTCAAAATCGCGATGGGCAAAATGCCGGGAGGGCCTAACAGTTGCCACGCGTTCCCCACGAGATGAATGACTGAGATTGCTTTTTGGCACTTAGAGACCCGAGTGGAAAAATGATAAACAATAGCGCCCCTCTTCCAGGCTTGTTCCTTTACGACCAGGCGCCAAAACCACGGGCTCGATTCTGGGCGCTATCGGCATTTCGGGGTTCGGGGTTTCGAGAAATGAAGGGACAAGGAGCGCTTACCCCTCGAACTCCCTAATGCCGACGTGAAACAGATGCGTGCCGCATTTCCTTCAGATGAACGACCCAGATAGTATTCATTATTGTAAAGAGGGCTGCCCCATTTACAGGCTTGCTTGACGTGACCTGGCACTAAGACCGCAGGCTCAGCTCGAAAAGTGCTTCGGAACTTTGCTTATCGGTAATTTCAAATGCAATGAACTGACAGCTCCTTATCTCCTGAAACACCGATCTTCAATAGGCTGATTGGCTGCCACCTGTCCCGATCGGATCGGACGATCCAAATTTTTCCTGAACTATGGGCACTGCCCTTCGTGCTAAATCTTGGGCAATTTGACAACATCAAAAACCCGATGACTGATGATTTTCTTTATGGATGGATCTCGGCTGCCGACAGCAAAACTTCGCCCGCTCGCTTGACTCGCTACTGGAAAAATAGGGATCTCCTGTGCTGCGGTTGGGCACTTCCCGTGCAACCTGCAGGTCTGGGTGCTCTCGAGCCCAGGACAAGAATTATCGCTAACAAATTGTATTTCTAAATTAAAAAAAAAAAAAAATGTGATCGAGGTTGATTAATCCACAAGAGAGGAGGGGTCTAAAAAGGGGGTTTTACTCATGATTTTAATTCCCAAATATTTTTCCTGATTTTAATGTGTTGAGTGAACCTTATATTTTTCCTTGAGTGTAGAAGAACCTAATCATTGAATGTATGTAAGAGGGTGGTTGTGAGAAGTCACATCCCATAAGTTATTGGGAGCATGGGGTTGAAGTACAATCATCTTAGGGAAGAGTGTAAGTCAAGAAAGAAAGAAAAAGGGAGGAAATTTGTATGCCCAAGGGGGCAATTTTAAACAAATTTTGTATGAACAACAAGCAAACATAGGGAAGAAGAGCACTATATATGGAGAAACAATCAAGGGTGAATTCTGGAGCATTAAGAACTTTGAAGACTGAAGAGGCAAGTTTTCAGGATTGTAGAAGAGCGAGGTTGTTGGGCCTAAATATTGAACTCTTGTTAGAGTTTCACTGCAACAACAAGCTTGATGCTATTGTTTTCCTGGTAGTTTTCCTAGCAGTGAGCTCCCTTGAGTTTGTAGTAGTGATATTATTGGTTACTTGTGCATGAGAGATCCTGATAAATGAATGGTACACTCGATGGACTAAGAGAAATGAAGGGGTACATTACTTGGGTTGGGCAGGTCGAGAGGAAGAGAGATGGTGGGAAATTGGGATAGTTGTAGGAGAATGCTAGTAGGTTGTGGGATTTTCTGAGTTGTGAGTGGACAGTGAGAGACCACCCTCTTTTGTGGATTTCTATCCCCATCTCGAAGGAAAATTTATGTTGATATTTGGAAAAAAATTCTATGGTTGGGTGGAACTCCCATCCCAAGCAGTTGGTTACACAGTTGTTTTAAAAAGATAAATGTTTTATCTGTTTTATGTCTTACATTATGAGTTTTAATTCTTGTGCATGAATATTGATTTATAACTTTTTGTAATGATTTATTAGTTTCATTCATGTGTTATTTCAACATGTTGTATATGCATTTAGATAGTGGTTAAATCTATAGGATTAAGTAGTTGGTGAGCTACAGGAATTTATTTAGCAAAAAAATTTTAGTTTTACGTTTATGTATTTTCCGCATAGTAATTTTCCTTAGTTAAGTTTGGGGACATTACAAGAAGCCTCCCCAAAACCCAATACATATGTCCCAAGGCGTGCTGATATCCTCCCTCTACACCATCCATCACTTCGTTCCTCAGTTTTCCAAGCTTTTTTGTGCCTTGGTTCTTCGACAACCGCATGCCATAGGATGCACCCTGTATGCAGTCTCACCTCTTCTCAACCTCAAACCCGCTTCATCAAAACACCAAGTCAAACTGCTATTAAACATTTCCTTAGTAAACTCACCATTCTATGTCGTTCATCATAGACTTCACAAGGTAGCGCCAGTCACTTGGTTCGAATCAAATCCTTAAGAGGATCTTACCGCTTCCCCAAATTTATCCTTAGATATTTGTGTCTTCATCCAAGTATGTATATATATATTGACTACTTTTAAAATGAAGGGTTGTCTCGGTGGGACACCAATGGACGCAATCGTTCTTGCACCCATTGGATGCATATGTGTGTGTTTGTTTGTGTGTGTGTTTGTGTGTCCAATGGTTGCACGAACGATCACATCCCTTGGTGTCCCACCAAGATGACCCTTCATTTTCAAAGTAGTCACCTCGTTTCAGTAGGTAGACCCTTCATCTCTGTAAGGTTGTTCCTGTCCCACTCCTTGGACCATCACACTGTTTGGTGAAGTGTCATGCTAACCCACTCCCTTGTCATATGTAGGCACCCAAGACATATCGTTCTCACTAAATCATTCCCTCTGTTTGTTCGCTCGTGCCCCAACCATCTAAGTCCAAGTTATATTTTTCTTGTCTTGTGCCTTCATCTTACATCAACTCACCTCATCGAGCCAACGTGCGTCACAAGTAAGGGTGAGTCTTTGTGGATCACACATCATGATTGTGCATCCAAGTCACTCGCTCCCTACATAACCAAGTCACCACTACTTTGTTCTGTTCAACTGCACCCTCGTCTGTCATGATGTCTTGGTAACCCCAAATCCTATGTCTCTATGGTTAGATGAAGGTGTCATGCATGCCCTCCTCATCGAAGGATTTACATCCTCCCCCACTAAAAGTTGTTGTCACCCTCAGAAACAACCACAAAAATATTTCATCTCCAAATCTTTTCTCAAACTCATGCCTCCCACCCACAACTTCATCTGTAGGAAATTCCAAGTTTCATGCCCATTGAAAACCCAAATTTTTTTTCAAGTGGAAACCTCAAGTTTTCCTACAAAGTGGAAACCCCAAGTTTCCCTACAAAGTGGAAACCTCAAAATTCCACAACTCATGCAATCATCTACAACACTATGTAACCATCCCCGCTACTCTCTGCCAAAATTTGTGTGTGACCAATCTATTCGCTACTATGGAAGGACATATCCTCCCCAACTCTTTTCACAATTCCCAAGCTGCCATTGTCTTGTTGCGATGATCACACTTTGTTTTGTTTCTAGTGTCATTGTTACAACCTCAATCAAAACAAAAAAAATGTCTAAGTGTTGAACTTTTTTGAACTACTATTGCACGCATACTTCAACCATATATTCCATGTCTCCGCACACTAAATTCCCCCATGCCATGGATTGATTGGGTATCTAGTCCAATCATTTTTCCCAACTCATGAGAATTCACTTCCTCATGCCCAAACTTAGTCTTTTTTGTCGCATCTTCATCACTCCATCCAACTGCAAAGACTAATGCAAGTGTCTGCACATGCCTCATTACTACCACATATGATCTTTGTCAAGGAGATGATCTGTAATACCCAAGTGCTATGCTTCAAACCTACTGCTGCATTCATACTTCAACCTCTTTGACATGTTCTCATGCACTCATTCCCCAATTTTTGAACCCTCATGTTCGATCCTTGAGAAGGAACAACATGCACAAAGCTTGGTCACTTCCTTCTGTAATTCAATCCATCCACACAACAGTTTGAGATCAAGGCAAGGTTGCCCCTTACCTTGTTGCACTGTGAAATCAATCCAAAACAAATTCATTTGCAGTACCTTGAATCCATTTCCCACCCCATGGATCAATTATTCAATCTGCTACAAATCACACAATCCATGCCATATCCAATTTTGCAAAGAGTCAAAGAAATCATTGTACATCGCACGTCAAACCAACTCCACCCTTGCAACTCAAACTATGATCAATTCCACAAGTATGGATTCTTTGGTTTAATTCTCCCCATAATCTTCATCTACGTTCTCGAATATGGAATGTCCCAAGAACCACACATCCAAACCACCATCAAACCATTACATCAATCCACCCAGTCATGTTATTGTCCATATCCAAGTGTTATTTTCATGCTACAAATCCAGTCTATCTGCACGATCCTCCAAGTCAAGGAAAGTACTCAACTCGCCTCCTTCTACTGCATCACCTCTCTACAATTAAAAATTTGCGACAAGTGCGGACAATGTGCCCACACTCCTCAAATTCCCCAATGAACTGTCCAAAGTGATCTAAGTAGTAGAATGTGTCACCCCAAAAAACTTCCATGCATTAGGAAAGTCTAAACCAATACTGTTGTCAACCTTAACCAACAGTCCCTCCGGATCTCCAAGTCATTGGAAAATCATCCACAAGTCAGCAAGGTAAACTCTACCTCATCCAATGTCCCATACCAAAGGCAAGAGAACACCACCCAAGTAACTTGGTCTGTGTTATGCTCATTCAAGATTATTGTTAACATTTCTTGGTCGATTTCTTTGCTTCCTCCATCCATTACTTAGAAAAAAACTTCCTTGCACCTATGCAAGTGTCCAAACTATGGCACCATCGTCATGACGTGTCAAGTCATCACATGACTCAAAAAATATATCTAAGGCACCAAGGTGCCTCATCCATCCTCTCAAACTTGGCACACCTAGACCTATCCAATGTGTCTCATCAAAGAGTTAGGAAACTTTGCAATCCACCTCCACGGTTGGATTATTCCTAAGTCCCCACTAAACTCATCCAAGTAGATCTCCCTAATATATTCATAGATATTCCCATATCAAGGTGTCCCAAAATATTATGTGATTCCTTTAAAATATGCACTACTTGAGCTCACCTCAAGTCTATCAGAAATGGAATGCACTTGGTCCTCTTCCAAGTCTCCCCATATCCCTTCAAATAACCCATCGCAACCTCTAAAGAAATGTAATAACTCAAAAGAAGCCACACCTTGTCCAAGAACATTCTTGGTTGTACCATGGTTCAAATATTCATACTATCTCAGGTTCGTGACTCACCCCAACCACTAGCTCACATCATGAAACAATTCGGCATCATACCTCCTTGCTAAGGCCAGAACTGAATCTTCTTTCCCACTCAAAAACTCAACTAAGCCACAAACAATCACGTGTCCAAGTAACCCTTACTCTAATCGAATTCTTTGTCTGTACCCTTTCTATATTTGGCACCAAGTTCCCACTACACACCCTGTCATATCAACCTATCGTTGCAATCCAAGGTTTGCAATAATGTGGCCCAACAACTATGTATGGTGAATCCCAACATAGACACGTCTTGACAAGGTTCATCCAAATTTTCCATGCCAAGTCTTCGAATCAACTCTTTGTTATGTAAAACCCCGTCTAAGTCACACTCTCCATGAAACCGACTGAATTCATATCCACTGCCCTGCCATCTCCGCACCTTGATTGCTTTCACTTCAAGGCACCATGCACACACCAACCAACTACTCAGTCATATTGTTGCTAACTGACTATCATAACTCTACAAAGAGCTACCTATCTGAATATTGTGGTCGAATTCACTTTTCCAACAACCAGGGATGATTTTAAGGATGGAAAATTATTTTTAAATGTAGAAACCTTGGCGAATCCTACTAATACTTCATATGCCAACTATAAATGATTGGCGATAGTTTTGTAAAAATATTTAAATTTCTAAGGATTTTATATAGTTTTTATAAACGTTTGGCGATTTTTTAGGTAAAATAATTTTATCCTATAGAATTTGGGCGAATCATTTTTAAAATAGTGAATCTCGTTTTTGGAAAAACCATGGAAAATTAGCCTATGAGCAAAATTTAGCCCCTAAAATCATCCCTACCAACAACCCATCTTGATTCAATTCTTATTCTTGGTGATGCACAAAACAAATATGTCATGATGAAAATGTGCCCAACCAACTTCCTTGTGACCCAAATCGTGCTTTGATACCATATGTCATGAAGGTGACAGTGGTGAAGATCTCACTAAATTGTCTTCAAAGTTTTATTTGATACCATCTTCCATTGCCCCATAGTCTGCCCAAGGCTCCAACTTGACTTCGTGCACCCAAATCGCTCGGCACTTGAGAATTGTGTAGCACCACAAAATTTCCAACTCAACGACTAAACCAAACTAAGAGTACTTCACCTAGACTACTCCTCTTCACTCAAGGTTTTCCCATAACCATGCCATGAGCTACTTAGCGAGTCAATCCTCAACACTTAACTCATTGTCACCAAGGATCCCACCCAACCATGCACACTTCATTACAAACACTTGAGTTCTTTATTACATATACATTTACAATTTCTACACATGTGAATAAAAACATACATATACGTGAAAAATAACACAAGTATGGTTGGGTGACACAAGGCATCCCTAACACCCGTACAAAAATTCACAATAATATACAATATGTTACAATAATGGAGTGCTTATGTCATACATACATAGTCCACATAATGCCTTGTGGCAACCTCCCCAAAACCCAATACATATGTCGTAAGGTGTGCCCAGTCCACCCTTTGTTCCATCAGTCACTTCATGCCCATTTTGCCAAGCTTGTTCATGCCTTGGTCCTTTAGCGACCACAAGATGCAAGATGCACCCCATCCACAGTATTTCCTCTACTCAACCTCATGCCCTCCTCGTCAAAGCACCAAGTCGACCTATTACCCGAAATTTCCTTAGGAAAATCTCCCTTCTCTGTCATCCGTTGCAGACTCTGCAAGATAGCATGAGTTGCTTGTTGCGACTCGTCTCCTTGGGAGGATCTTTTCCCTTACCCCAATTTCATTGCATGTCTCTATGTCTCCATTTGAGTTAGTTCTTCCTTGATGTGTTTAGCCTCCTCACCTCCCATGCATATATATTTTTCTAATGGGTGCACGAATAGTTGTGTCCCTTGGTACCCCACCAAGCTGACCCTTTGTTTTCCAAGTAGTCACATCATTTGGGTTGGATGACCCTTTGGTTCTACAAGATTTCATCTATCCCACTCCTTGGAATGTCACACCATTTGGTGAAGTGTCACACCAACCCACTCCCTTGTCATTTGCATGCGCCCAAGATATATCATTCTCATTAACTCATTCCCTCTGTTGGGTTGCTCGTGCCCCCAACCATATAAGTCTGAGTCATATTTTCCATGTCTTGTGTCATCATATTACGTCAACTCAAATCACCAAGCCAATGTGCATCACAAGTAAGGGTGAGTCTTCGTGGATCACATGTCATGACCATGTGCCCAAGTCACTTGCTCCCTACATAACCAATTCATTGCTACTTCATTCCATTCTCCCTCATCTGTTGTGACATCTCAACAACCCCAAATATTGTGTCTCTATGGTTGGGTGAAGGTGTCGCATGCACCCTCCTCACTGAAGGATTTATAGATAGTATACATGTAATAACAAAAACATGAACACTTTGGATTATTTTGAATTCCTTTTGTGAAATTGGAATGATTCACAATGGATTAAAAACACTTAACTCTGTGAAACAAGAGAATTTTCATTTTCACATTAGTTATTTAGTGTTTCTACTGTACTTTGAATAACTTGTCTAATTATTTATATTTATATTTTACATTAAAAACAAATAATTGTATATTATTAATTTATTAATTTTATATTTTTTTAAATTTAAATTATTGCTATAAAATGTGTATGGTTTGAGGTGAAATTTACATGATTAGTTAGTTGTGTACAATGAGATTACATTTGGGTTCAATGAAGATTAGATAGATATGACAAAAACATATTATAAAATGGAATGGTATAGTGTGTCATCATAAATTTAAATAGTAAATGGGATGATTAATGGGTGATTAATATGTTATATCGAAGAAAAAAATGATGAGAATATAATATATATTATGTTGGATGTTGAATATGGTATGCATATTATATCTTTTCATTCATTTTTTTATTATCTTGTCATCTTTTAAGTAAATAAGAAGATTTTTATTCTAGGTTTTCAATCATTTTTGGTTTACCATCACTAGAATTCAACTGAACAATCTTTGTTGAAATTACAATTTTGGATTGATGAAATTGTTTTTGGTGATGTAGAACTGGATTCAACGCCCGCTAGTACCCCTACTATAATGTTAACATCTAATATCTGCGATTCCATGGATCCAAAATGATTCTTGTGAAATTTCAAGTCAAAAGTATTGATTTTCCTTCTCCATCGAAAAAAGGTTAATTAGTAACACCTTTAGACTATTCTTGCTAACCTCCAATTAAGAACATTCTTGATACTTTTACCATGTTTGCATAAAGAGAATACATAAATATAACATATTTAAAGAAAAAGTTAAACACAAATAACAATGTCTAAGCAAACGACCTCTACAATTACACTTTAACTTACCTTAGATAAGAACAACACTATCATATTTACACCTTAGTTTACATGTTACATCATCAAAAATTCAAATAATGCAATGACAAAAATACCTACATTGTAATGACACCTTAGCTCGCTACAAAGAAGCACAACTATCTTATCACATCGTGGTTTACATTTTCATAATTTGAATTTACCAACACCTACAATGTAATGATGCCTTTGTTGAAGTTAGATAAGCATAATGATTCACATAATGATTCACACCCTAGTTTACCTATTGTATCATTCAAAATTCATAATTTCTTTACTTTATAATTTCAAATTGTTTAAGTTTTTGTTTTTCAATGAAGAAAAAATTGAGTAATAATATTGGATTATTTATCCTAAAAATTAATCAATTACTTTTCTTTAAAATTATTGATAAAAAACAATATATTACTTTTCCTATAAATAAAATAAAATACTTTTCGTGAAAATTATTCTTCAAGAAATAAAAGTCATATCACTATATACCTCATTATTATGTACATATTAATTGTGCCTTTTAGTAGACCAATCAAACCAGTTTTATATGAGTAACATATTAAACAAGAGAAGCTGCAAAGAAGCAAGTCCCTGCTTTAAGTCTTAAGAATTTGATTCATGAGCCCAAACAGTCAGAAGAGAATCTCAATGTTAAATCATTGATTCATGATCTCAGACACACAAAAGAGAAGCTCAATGTGTCAGGAGGGTGTAACTCCTTGGGTTGTGGCCATAATCATGATGGATAGTGTGTAGATGAATCCCAACATACTATGTTCTAAGCACTTCTTTCAAAGTATGTGTAATAGGGAAGATGAGAATCGCAAGACGTGTGGCAGAGGATGCAAAGCAAAGACAAAAATTGTATCAGGTCCAAATCCAACTAACCAAGCTTTAGTTGGACAATGAGTCCTCAACAAATGTTTTCAATCCCATTTATGTGTAGAGGCCCGAGGGTAGCATGAAATATTTTCTTCGATGTTTCCTACTGAAATTAATAGATGTCATTTACTAGTGTTCCATATCATTCGAAAAAGAAGAGAATCTACATGTATTTATTTTTTAAGTTTGATTTCAAAAACAGTAAAACATATCGGCTTTGGTTAGTCTCTTTATATTCACTTTATATTTTCTTGGAACTTCTCAAATCACAAAGGAGTAGCATCGGATTGTCACTCAAATAAGCATTAAATTAATCCATTGAGTTCTCTGTTTTGATGAAGTGCATATCTTGTCAAATGTGGTCTTTAAAAGAACCCATAAAAAACATGACTTGCATATCCTGTTAAATGTTAAAAGATATGTAAGATAATAAATTGTTTATTATTGTATTCTTTAAAATGTTAAAAGATATGTAAGATAATAAATTGTTTATTATTGTATTCTTTAAAAGCATCGATAAAAAACATGATGGTTTGTGGAAATATGAGTCTGGATATGTAAACATATTGCATATCATGTTAAATGTTAAAAGTTGTGTAAGATAATAATTTTTTTATTGTTGCATTTTTAAAAATCACCCATAAAAAACATGACAATTTGTGAATATATGAGTTTGGATCTGTAAACATATAAGAAATAGAGAATAGTTCATTTAAGTTATTTAATTTTTTAATTCATTACTTTTTAATATGTAAAAACAACTGATTTTTAAATGGATAAGCCTCCACATCCATTGTTATGCAGCAACAACTGATTTTCAAATGGATAAGCCTCCACATCCATTGTCATGTGACTAGCTTATTAATATACAAACTATGTTCTTAATTCAGTGATGACTTATGGTGTTCCTGAGTTTATACTTTAAGGCTGCAAAGTATACCGTCAAGGCATCATAAAGGTAAGGAAAACTAAGAGAAGAAATATCAGTTATAATGAAGGGTGTCTTATGGATGATTTCCTAACTATCTCCGTCTAGCTTCCCATTGTTCTTGGATGTTAATATCCCTTTCAATCGCAGCCCATGAACGTTCTAATTCAACTCGTGTACTTATTGTCTATAAGATGGTATTGAATAGGTTTAAAGCAATGCTTGTCTGATCTTATAAACCAGGCTCTATATTAGGTTGTCTCGTGACTGGTGCAGTCATGAGGGATAAGGGTTTCTTTTCTAAAAGATTAAATTTATTTTTAAGGTTTGCAAATTTTTGATTTGAATCAAAAAATAGAACTTCCAAACTCTGAATTAATAATATGACAGAAATAAAGGTCGTTTTTGGTATATGAGTCAAATTTAAAGAAAATTGTGCATGGAATGAAAGAAAAAACAAATAGTTGTATAAAAAATGTGAGGCATCAATTAAATATGAATATCACTTTGTGCTAATAGAAGAAAGAGAGAGGATAACTTTAATGAAGCATATAATTTAGAAATCTAAAAAGTTCATAGGTCTTGTATCCATTGATAGCTGATACAGAGGAAAAGTTGTAAACGATTAGATAATCTCACTGATTAATCACCACAGTAGAGGTTGCACTAAGTTGTAGTTAAACATTCATCAAAGATATGAAATAAAAAATGGAATGACAGAGAAACACATAACTCAGGCTTGAAAAGATATGGAATCTTCAATCTGTATCATATTAATTCTGGCAAATGAATTTTTCTTGCTTACAATTCATTCAAAAAAAAGGCCTGTCTTAGTCTTGAAGAATCACATTTATACAAAATTACCAATCCTTGATGGTTGGTGATTCCCTAACTTCTAGGAACTAACTATTTGTTAAAAGTAAATCAAACATGTTTACATGATCTTCTTTATTTTTCTGTTATCTTGATGGTAAAAATATTCAAAATGATACTTTATTGCTTTGTCGAAGTCTCTCCTTCCTTTGATCCAATACATTCAATGCATTTGTTCAGAAAATGTGCGAAAGTTCTGGGAGGCTCTGGAATATCCTTCGCTTCAAATACATAAACCTTTCTCTGTATCTTTGGGAGACGGTCTTCAATCCCTTTATCGACTGCAGTTTTAAGTTGGGCTTAACTAACAACCTGTCTATTAGGGTGACATCCATTTCTCTTAGCTGTGAAATTTCTATCTGGATTTCACTCAAATTCTCTTTAAAATTTAATTGATGTCTTACAATATTTATCTATCCTAGAAGCCCTGTACAATTGTCTCTTCCAATGTTTAATGACCTTTTGTCTAAGAGATCAAAAAATTCTTCGCAGTCGTCTCTAATTTCCTTAACTATTCTTTTGTTTTCAATTATGTTGGTTTCCCATACTTTGAGCATGATGTCACCTATGATTTTCTCTGTGGTTGATATTTTTATAGTTTTGGATGTCTCTTCGTTTGTTGAACATATGATTGCCCTTTCAAGAGTAACCCTTGCTGCTTTAGCTTCTTTTTCCATCAAGATAATATTATCAAAGGAATTACTTGCTTCTTGAAAGTAATTCTGAATAATCTCTATCTTGGAAATCAACTTCTGTTGTTCAACTTCTATCTTTGTATGCACTTCCAGTGACTGGGCCTGGAAAGCTTTCAGATCTATAACCTAGCCTTCGATTGACTTTAGTTTAGTTTGTAATTGAATTACGAGTTCTTCTTGCATTTGGCTCGACTGCACTTTCTCATTCATCTCGTTGAGGCTTGACTTTAGGGATTGGATCTCCTGCTTGTCCTCAGCTCTGGCTTGATCCAGGCCTTTCTTTATTCCTCCTCTAATCTTTTTCTCATTATCTCTTAATTGGCCCTGTAGATCGGCTATCATGAGATTTCTCTATCTCGGACGTGTTTTCATATTATCAATAGTAAAAAGGTTAGTAGAAGCTAATGCTCCCATAGAGCCAACTACCTCGGTAGCGAAATCTTCTTCTTCCAAATTTTTCCCATCTACTATGATTTTGTGTTTCTTTATCATGGTATTTTCTCTTTGATGCATCTCCTGCTTCAACACAGCCTTCCTCTTCTTACTGAAAAAATAATCAAATGGAGGAATCTCTTCTCTAGAGATAGGCTCAAGGTCACTAACATATAGAGCTCCCAGCTGGGGGAAACCTAAAGTGGATTGTAATGGAGTCAAGGAAGTGATGGGGCTACCTAGCTCTGTAGATCTTATCTCCCCTGTTGTTTTGGGGGTATCATCAGGAATTGTTGACGATGAAGGGGAAATTGATTTACTAGACACAGGGGGTGTCTCAGACCCTTTTTTTGTTCTTAGGCCTAGGTTCTCTGCCTACTGACCTTCTGCTTTTTGTGGAGACGTTTCACTCTCCTCTGGAATTTTCTTTGTATTCACTTTATCCTGTATTTCGGGTATGCTTTCTTGTTAAGGAGGCAGAGTTGTTATTTCTCTAGTGTTTATGGAAGTTTAGGAAATTGTTCTGCAAGTCAGGTGACAAAGTTTGAACCCTGGCTAGCACTTCATCATAATTTATAGCTCCTCTGAACATGTCGTCACAAGGGAACTGTTCATGCTCGTATGCTTTCAGGTTGTAGTGGGCATGGTGATTTCCTACAATTTTATAGGGATCATATTTTCTATGTTTGAGATCTAGCAATTTTATCTCTCCTAGTGCGACAGCCTCAACCTTGGAATGCCCTAGATTGAGTAGTGAAAATGTTTCGACCTGCACAGGGAAAATAGGCCAGAATTTCTTTTGGGATGCTTTTAGTTCTATCCCGATGCTGCCTATTACTATCTGATAAGCCGCCTCCCTACATACCAGTCTATTAGGTAGGAATTTCAGTAATGCTTGGGGAGGGATTGAACATCCAAAAACCCTAATGTAAGAGAAATTTTCCTCTATAAACCAGTCAGTGACAGCCTTGAGGCTTCCTATGACTGACTCAAAAATATGGGGGGGCACACAACCATACAACATATGATGCATTGGTATCACCACGAAATGAGAAATTTCGTAAAAAGAATCCTTTACATTTTCCTCCCACAACTTAGAATCGTATTCATGAATGGGCTCATTGTAGGTTCGGTTCCAACTCCAATTAATCAAAGGGAAAGGGGTCATGAAGCATATAGCATCCATGATGTATGTAGACATGTAAAAGGCTACTGGTCGGCCCTTAGATTTTGCATTTTGATACTCTATTACCTCCTTAGATAGATTGTCTGATAGAATCTTGTTCCAACTAAAACTAAAACCTTCAGTTGCTTCATGTAAAAGGGGCACCCATTCCATTGGGAAATGGGTAGGAATTTTCTTTCCGAAAAGTCTACATAGCATCATAGCTACTTAGACCATGTATTCATTCAATGAGGCTGTGGAATAATTTCCATGAGTATCAGCCCTGAATTTTGCTAGAACTCCCCATTAGTCTTTGATTATATCAGGGTATGTTTGGTCTGCCTCTGTGCATTCTTTTCTTTGGAATTCAGCTATGAATTCAGCATTATAAATATACTTAGAATTGGGAGACAACATATACATTACTTGTATATGTTCCGGCCTGAAGGAGTCGATGACGACACCTCGGATGTCTAAAATGCTCATCGTCTGCGTGTCTTCTCTCTCTAAGACCCAATTTATCATATCGTTATATGGTGTGAGCCGCGGGCATGCTTCTATCTTGTGAAGCTCAGACTCTGCTATGTCTCAAAGTTTGTTCATAGAAACATGAGGGAAGTTCTTAATCTCGTAATCTAAATTATCAAAGATTTGCCTCCAAGATTTGATAGAATCAATGGCATGCAGTGTTGTATCAGATACGACATCTCTTTCCAGACTTGATCTTTCAGCTGCTTCCTCACTTTTCTTAGGTGCCATAATTTTCGCACTGGAATGAAAATCTGTTTGCAGACGAAAAATCTATAAGCCTGGATAAACACAACTCGGTCGTAATTGTAAAATATAAGAATAAAATTCGAAATGTAGAACCTTCATTACCTTTAACTTGTCTCACAACGAACATACTGAGATGGGAGGTAAGACTTTAATGTTTTAATGAAGAAGATATGCTTAGAGATACACAATTAAGTTTAAAATATCTTTATTTGTCTATTACAGATATTACTATATATCAGCAATTTCGAATTGGGGTTTCAAAATGACTGCTTTATGAAACACCAAATTGCGAAACGCGAAAATGAGTTTAGTGATTATTAATCCTGTTTTAAAACAGACTTAATTTAAGTTTTAGACCTTGTTAAAAAATTTACAATTTTGCATTTCAGAGTTTCGGAGATCTTGTACCCAAGAGGTATGTCATAAGCAATCCTTGAATCATGAAATCATGATAATCTTAAATTTGGCGCTAATCATTTGTATTAAAACTTTAATTAATCGAAATTAGTAGTTAATTTATGGTTTTTGAAAATCGGGGATCGGGAGTTCAAGAACCTATATTTTGAAAATGCTTTCTTACTAGGAAACCCGAATTGTGAAAGATTTATGATTCGTTGATTGTAGTTAGGGGTTTAATTAATCACGCTTAAAAGGGACTCTATGAAAAGCGTGTTGGGATTCATAACATTCACTTTTTCTTTTATCACTTCTCTAAAATAAAACCTTTTCAGGATTACAGCACAGGGATTTTGGAGTTGTTAGCTTCGAAATGACTGCTTTATGAAATGTCGAATCTCGAATCCTGAAAGACTTTGGCTCTCTTTTTAAAACTAAGGGCGGCTCAATACTAGAAAAATATGAAGTTTTAGGTTAGAGATAAAAATTTTAAACTTTGCTTCAACATAGGCTCCAATTGGGGACCTCATCTCCTTGTGGGACGAGAAGAACATGTAGACCTAGTGCCTTCATTGGGTGAATGGGGTCAAAAATTAACTCTGCAAAACAGACCAGGAGAAGAACCAAACAGGGAAATTAAGATCACAACCTTAACTAAGAAAACTCTTCAAGACTAAAACATCCGAGGATCTAGAGATAGGCTCACAATAGATTTCCTTTCCCAAAACTGACCTCAGATTTGTGTAAGATAATCGAAATAAAATTTACTATTCTATCATGTTTCAGCTGATTCAGTTTGCATCAAGGTAAAATAAATCTAGTGTTTTCAAAATTAGGGAATCCCATCAGCTTATAATGTAAATTCGTCTGCAAGAAGAAAAGTTACCATAGCGTCTTTGAAAATCACGCATGACAGCCTTATCAGATACATAGATATTGTTTCACTTCCAGCGAGCCTGTTCAGTACCCCAGTGAAGTTATCATATTTCCCATATTGAATTTCATTTCACCACTTCATACTTTCTAGCATTTAAATGTTGCGATGAGGGAAATCATATAATGATTTTCCTTTCACCATCTGTCGACATATATATATATATGAAGTGGGGGAAATCAATCGGTATATAATATGCTTGGGAGAGTATCTTTTTGAAATTTAACCAACAGAACTCTGTCAACTCACTTTAATAACTTTGGGCTAATCTTCTTCCTGACCTTCAAGCATCTTTGTCTTCCGGGGAGATTCTTGGGGAAATTTCATTGATGTTTTTCAGGGACTTTCTTTGAATGAAAACGATCAGCTTATTCCTGCTAGAAAAGTTAATTTTGTTTGGATTAGCTCAGACATACTTCCGGTTTAGTTAATGTTAGGAGAACTATAAGTTTCACCTATTCTCATTTTGAGGGATGGTCTGTGAGTTTCTATAGCCACGGTGAGATCTTTCTTTTCTCAAGGAGATCTATGGGAAGACATAAAAAGTAAGCAGCTTCTGATAATATTGTGTGTACGATCATTCTTAATGATTTTCTTGTTCAACCTTTGTAATCTTACCTTAAAACCCCCCTTTGAATTTTTTTTTTTTTTTTTATCAGATTTTCAGAAATTAGCGACCATGGACTTATTGTTTTATTTATTTGTGTCACATAAGACATTTTAATCTGGATTTTCAGAACAGAAATTCATACCTTAGTAGCTCTTTGTATTTCCAGTCAAAGATTGTTTATTTATTATCTTTTGAGGCAGGTATTTAACGTGAATATCACCTCTTAATGTCTCTAACTTCTCGATTTATTTGTAACTTTCCTGTAAATAAGATAACATGATAATTGTCAGGGACTTCTATTAGTCAAAAAATTACATAATTTTTTTTTTTTTGATAGTTACATATATTTACAGCCAAATAAAACTTATTGAAGAATATAACTATAATAGAAACATGAAAACAAACTGGTATATACAATGAAGGTTTCAAGGACACATTATTGCATATAGTGCTTAAGATACCACCCATTTACAGGGGCGTTGAGAATCTTTCCATCGAGATTTTCTAACAAAAAGGCATTTTTTCCTTCGGAAGTTGAAACCTTGTACGGGCCACACTAGATCTGATCAAACTTGCCATGTTTACCAGCATCTTCTTTTTTGGCTTCCCATTTTAGGACCAAATCACCAGGGAGGAATTCCCTATATTTTGTTTTCTGATCGAATATAGCCTTCATCTTATCTTGATATCTATGTAGCCTTTCATCTACTTCTGACCTATTTTGCTGAACTTCAATCAGTTGGTTTATCCTTCTGGTAATATTGTTCAATTCCTCATTTGAATCTTGCCAGAGCTTCATTACTGGTAGTGCAAGATTTATTGGTAAAACGACATCAGTACCATATACCATCTGAAAAGGGGACATCCCAATTGATCTTTTGGTACCTATTATGTTAGCCCATAAAGCATATTTCAAATGAAAATGCCACGCTTTTTTATTTTCAGTTAACACCTTTTTTATTATAGTAATCAAACTTTTGTTAGATGACTCAGCTAGACCATTACCCTGTGGATAGTAAGCAGTGAAGTGCCCTAACACGATATTGTATTTTTGGCAGAAACCTATCATGGCCATTGAATTAAATGCTTGTGCGTTGTCAGTGACTATCTTCGGGGATAGCCAAATCTGGATAAAATATTTTCCTCTAGAAAACTGATTACTACCAAGTCAGTTGTGTTTCTCGTGGGAATAGCTTCCACCCATTTGGTGAAATAGTCTGTAGTAGTTAAAATCCACTTGTGTTGAGCGCTGGAGTGTGGGTGGATTTCTCCAATTAAATCAAGACCCCATTGCCGAAATTGAGCTTCAGTTTTAACGAGAACTAGTGGTAAAGCTGGGACTTTCTACTTGCCAGTAAACAATTGACAAGGAGTACAAGTTCGAACTTTAGTGTTTACATCTGTGAATAATTTGGGACAGTAATACCCAGCTCTTAAGATTTTGTAAGTTGTAGCTCGCCAAGCATGGTGTTCGCCGCACACTTCCACATGGAAATCGTCTATAACCTTTTCTATTTCGGTCTCAACTAAACAACTCAATAGGAAACCTAATGGATCTTTCCAATACAATTTACAGTCTATGATACAATATTTTACATAGTGTAATTTCAGTGTTCGAGCCTTAGATGGGGTTAACTCGCTGGGACATCGAAGAGTCAATAAATAAGAAACAATATCACGATACCATACTGAAGAAGAGAAATTGCCTTGAATCTCAGTAGTGGGAGCGATGACATCAAGTTCGTGTACCTCTAAAATTCCTTCATTCTCTTGCAGTTGATTTATTCCAAGTGCTTGCAAGTTTGATTCGGCCAGTAATTTAGCCAAACCTTGACCTTTAGTGAGTTTTTTTGGTTTGACTTCTAGGTCAAACTCATGAATCTTAGCTAGCCATCTCCCTCTTCTCCCATCACTATCCGCCTGAACCAGTATATCCTTAACAAAACTTGTAGGTATGTAGGCTATGATCTTTGAGTGCAATACGTACGTTCTGAAAGCCTTGAGAGCTTTCACCATTGCATAAGCCTGTTTTTCCAATATATTGTATTTCAACTCAGCATCCCTGAGACTTTTACTGAAAAATGCAATAGGTTGTTCAAAACCTTCCTCATTTTTCTGTAACAATACAGCTGCGATAATGTGTTCGGAAGAAAAAGAAAAAATCAGAAACTCCTTTGTGTAATCATGCCTTGCCAAGACTGGTGCTTCGCTTATAACTTTCTTGATTCATTGAAAATATACTTTGGCTTCACTTGTCCATTTCACCTTGCTGTTCTTTTTCAGCATATCCGTGATCAGTTTTACAATTTCGGCAAAGTTAGGAATGAATCTTCTCAAGAAGTTTATTTTTCCTAAAAAGGACTGAATTTCCTTTACATTTCTAGGAATATTTATAGTATCTATCGCCTCGACCCTTTTGGGATCGATTTTGATTCCATCTTTAGATACTATGTGACGTAAAAGCTTACCTTCTTGCATTGCGAAATGGGATTTCTTGGGGTTAAGTGACAAACCGAATTTGCGACATTTTTCAAAAGTTTGTTTGAGGTGTGTCAGATGTTCTGCGTCAAATTTAGAAAAAACAGTCAAGTCATCAATATAGATAACAACAAACTTATCCCTCTCGCCCATGAAAGTGATATCCATGGCTCGTTGGAAATTTTCCCCTGCATTCATCAAACCAAAAGGCATTTTGTCATACATAAAGGTACCCCAAGGGGTAGTGAAAGTAGTTTTTTCTTGGTCATCTTGATGTACCGCAATTTGATTGTAACGTGAAAAACCATCAATCATGGACATTCTATTAGCTCCAGCTACTTTTTCTAAAACATGATCCATCTTAGGTAATGGATAATTGTCTTTAAGTGATGATCGGTTCAGGTTTCTAAAGTCTACACAAAGTCTGATTTCACCGTTTTTCTTTCTTACTGGAACTAAATTGGCCACCCATTTGGAATATCTCAATGGGACAATGATTTTATCATTTAGAAGCTTTTTGACTTCCTTTTCTATCACTGGTAGTAACATGGGGTTAATCTATCTGAGTTTCTGCTTAAATGGTTTGACACCGTGTTTCAGAGGGATTTTATGTTCTATTATAGTAGTGTCATAAGTTCACAATTCAACATAAGACCAAGCGAAAACGTCCTTATATTGTCTAAGCAACTCAACATACTTGCTTTTGATTTCAGGAGGCAGGTATTTGGATAATTTTACCAACCTAGGTTTTTCTTGGGTACCTATATTGCAATCCTTAACCTCCTCTGGTTGAGGTTGTAAAGTTGATTTCAGAGGAATATCGTCATGATTGAATAACCTTTCTAAGGGAATCAGACCCTTGGGGATCTCATTATTTTTCAAAACAAGCATACGATGGTCAGGGATTTTATCTTGGAATTCTTGGGGGTCTTCCCCTTCCTGCATGATCCAAATGGGGTCATTCTGTTTTTCTTGGTCTGCATGTGTTTCGGCAAACTCATCTACAGTTTCTAAAAACTTTCGGAGTTGTTCATCATCCTCAAAAGCTTGCCAATGTTGTATGTTATTCGGTATGGAAGGCCTATGCCTCATTTGTATATGGTATTTTAATTTAAAAGCGGTGGGAGGAGTGAATGTTGAAGTTGCTTTCGCTAAAGCATCCTCCTATTGGTTTTCTACTCTTGGAATAAAGTGAATATTAACAGAAGAGAAGATGTTTTCGATCAGATCCCAAACACAATTTTGCTAAGACCTTAGTCTAGGATGTTTGGCATGGTACTGACGGTTTACTTGCTTCACAATAAGCTCTGCATCACCAAAGACTTCAACGTTTTTAATTTTCATTCTCAAAGAATATAGCATGGCCTCTCTATCTGTCAATTTCTCTCAGCTTAGGAAAGCAGGAAAGTGACTTCATGAGATCGAAACTGCTCTGAGAAACCTAATCCTACTACCAAAACGTTGTGAGAAACCTCCTCCTGCCGCCAAAAGAATGCAGCTCCTCTACTAATATATGCACATTCAGGTGTGAGATCAACATGACACACTAGATTTGGAATCGGGAGACAATTGAATCTATCATTGTTGTTGGGTCTAAAATAACTAGTGCGGCAAGTGGTGGTGGATAATTTGGATCAAAATATTCATAAACATAATAAAGCTTATGTTAGAGATAGATAATAAACAATGTTTTGACTACGTTATGTTGGCCTTGGATTTTCTTCGACGAGGTTCATGTGTTGGAAACTGTGACTGGTTCTTATGGTTCTAATGAAGGGGTAAAACTAAATAAATTAATGGTATGGATTGCTGTAGGAAAAGTAGCAGAAGAAAAGATTGTCTTAGGGCCTCTATCAATATATCTAGTTTCCCTATGCAGTTTCAATTATTTGGGTTTCACCCAGATAGCATCTTGTATGGAAGTCCAAATTGGGAGGGAGGATTTGGTTTTTCATTCATAGATTTTTCCTTTAGTTCCTTTCTTTCTAGAAATAATAATGGGATTATTTTTTAGGTTTGATACTTCGTGACCGAGTGAAGGTGTATCCAACTGAATTAATGGGAGTCAAATGAGGCAGGTTCTTCCTTTCGATTCAAGACCTTCAACATAAATAAGTGGATTGTTTTTATCATCTTTGTGGACATCCTTCCATCCATCCGATGTCGTGTTTTCATATTGATGGTAAGCCAGTGGATGTTTTCATTGTTTTATACATACATGAATGATGTCTAGCGTCGTGAATTATGGTCATTCTATGTTGGATTTCAGAATAAGAAGTGATAGGCTTTTACCAGGGCATCGTGTCAAACTTATGCAGTGTGTTGTGAGGATTGGGGACTGCTACCTCACCACAATCACCCTTCAAAATGGCATACAAACTGCAAAAAGTAACAGAGGACAAATTTTGATGTTATGATATACAAGAACCTAGAATAGAAGGCTCCCTTACATAAACATCAATCCCCCACTTCTGTACTCGTGAAGTCATGGGATTGGATTGAAAAAATTACATAAGTTGGGTGGCATGGGACATTCCAAATTTTTTCCCATTGGGTGTGGCAGACAAGTTTGACAAAAGTGAGATGGGTGAACAACCGGTCAAGGAGTAGGACAACTAGTCAAGGAGCATGGTTGGCATATTATGGTAAGATATCTTACAGTTGTCACCTTTCTCCTTTTACCCTCAACCTATATACATTTAGTAAATGAGTCTATAATTTGTACATTACCAAGTAAACTTGAAGCCTTAGGTAACCTCGAAGCCCTGTCAAAGCATGTATAGCTATGGAAGCTCTTGTTTCCTTGGACTTCCTGAAAATATCCCAGGTGAGTTAAAATCATTGTATTTTTTTGAGATTTCCTGCAGTAAATATTTATGCACAAGAAGGCAATAAAAAAAATTAAATGAAAATTGTTGGAAACAGAGAGTATAGGTTTGGAAGACCACCATTATCTCTCAAAAACTTGCAATTGATTTCATTGTCTTGTTGACAAGTGCAATTGATCTCAATTGTCTTGTTGATAGTTGCAGTTGATCTTCATCGTCTTGTTGACAATATCAGTAGTTGTGAAGAAAAATCTTGCAGAAACATGTGAAGAAGAAGCTTGCTGAAACGTTCCAGTTGAAGAATCACTTGGCTACAAAGAAATCATTTTCAATGGACGAAAATCAGTTTGGAAAAATAGCTTCATAAATTTTACTTGCAAGTGGCATGTAGGTGACCAAGTGGAAGTTGAAGGGTAGTTGATAAGTGGAACCTAAAGGGTAGCAAGTGGAAGCTGAAGGAAAGTTGGAAACTCACCAAGCCACGACCTCTCTACATTGAAATGGTTTATGGACGATGGCTTATGCTTCCAGTAACATTAAACATTTAATGTTTTGAATTAATGCTAAGTTGAAACTTAGCATTAATTCACCTTGGGATATATATACTCTAAATATATATATATATCTTTACCTAAGTTTGAAGCCTCTTACCTTATTTCCTGCCTTTATATGAGGCCAAATAAGACCTCAAAAATTTTGATTGGTTAAGAAAATGTGTTGTGAGTATTCAATACATCGATAAAAAGTGAAAATTGAAATGACCTTCCAAACTTCATGTTAAAAAGTATTGAAATGTGTGAGGGAGTATTAAAAAATGACCAAGTGATTACTATAATCCCTGGCCTAAAGGAAGGGACTAATAAGAAGTAGCTCTTCACATTTGGATCAGTTTTCCATATGAATTATTGTAGATGATATTTTGGCAACATATATATAACAATAAGTTAATTACTGGACAAAATTAATCTCTTTTCCATTGAAATTATTTTCGAAATCCAGTGGGGATTTTTTCGTAAGTTATAATTCCACCTAATTGACGGGAACCTTATTGTTACACTGCACCACTATTATATGATTATTCAATGATTATACATACTTGTTTAAAATTTAACGAGGATTTTAAGCTCATGTGAAGGATGGATGACATCATCCTCCACAGTAGCTGGAATAGATTTTTGTTTTATTATCTACCTTTTTCCCTAAATTTTAGAGTTAGTTAATAAGAATTTTAGTTTCATGTAATTAATTGCTTCTTTACTTTTGCACTTTGTAATTTATTCTTTATTATTTATAAACGTTTCCAAATTTACATGGCTAAATTGTCAAATTCCCAACCCACAATATTGCATAACACTTTCACTTAGAGGGATTTAGCATCTACTACAAACTTGATATTCCCAAAAATATTTTTAATGGAGGAAGAGTCCTCTTTAATCTTTATATTATTTAGCACCTTTTAATGAGAGTGGTTCAAAATAAGTAATCTGATTTTGTAAAAAAAATGTTTTCTTTCCATACACAAATTTGATAATAATTTGGGAGAAATTTCATACATCGACAAAGTTATATCATTATCCAAATTCATTTCTTCCTCATTTTCCTTGTGAGAAAGACTTCTAACTCTACTTGAATCAAATATCTTTTGATTCCTAACAAACAAAAAAAAAAAAAAAAACTTTTGCACTTTTGCTACTATTTTGTGTAGAAGAATGGCATATGGATAATGTTTAATTCACTTTTATATGCTTCCTTATCTGTCAATGTCGAGGAGCGGTGTTGGAAATGAAGGGGAGTCAAATGTGACATCAAATGTCTATTACACTTTGTTCATAATTTTATATTTCACAAAATTTTGAAACAAAGTAACATCTAATATCATTTTTCTTCAAGTTTTGATGATAGACATGCATGCCAATAAACAACAATTGTGATGATTTGAAATGGGGACAGAAACACAATCGGGTCAATGATTAGATTCATGAAATTGGTTTATCATCATGTGGGATATTGTTGGTGTTGTCAAAGAACCAAGTTCAAAATGATCTATAGTTGAATGATTCATGTAGATCTAATGAACACAAATGAACACAAGACATTTCATGGAGTACATCGAGATTTTGGAATTAAGTTCAAGTTTAATGATTGATAATAGAATCTCTCAGTGAAACAATATTGTTTGAGTTCAAAGATTTTAAAAGTGCATATTTAGTTTCAAGTATTTAGGTAATGGGAGTGTAGTGGGTGATAATTCTTTAATTTGGAGTTGGAATTCCTATAAATAGGATATTTTTCATATAAATAGCTATTTCATATTGTTCCATATATTTTATATATGTTTTGTATATGCACATTTGTATGTATATGCATTTATGGAAGCTATTTTGTATATATGTGCATGTGTATGCATGTTTATATATAAAAGTACTTCCATATAATCTGTATATGCATGCTTATATGCACATTTGTATTGAAGAACTATGTATATGTACTTTTTATGTACATATATGGAAGTGTTTCCGTATATGCACACATACGCATATACAAAATATATGTGCATTTGTATGCATGCATATATATGAAATTTGATCTATAAACTATCATGGATATTCCACTAGAATGGTTTGTCCTAATAGATCTGATAAATAAAACTTAAATCTACACTGTGAAGGTTAAATTCCTTTAGATTCCAGAATCTTAAGTTACTCATTTTTTACTTATGCATGAAATAGATAAAATATGGAAAATAGAGACCAATGAAATATAGTCACACACCATCCACAAAATAACACAATTTTTTTTCTCTGGGAAACCCTTACGGGAGAAGACCTAGCGAGAAGGTGAGGTTGTTATGTTCTCTTTTATCTAGTATGAAAATAATGCAAGTACAAAGGAGAAGGCACTCTCTATGGAGTTACCTAAGACATGTGGTCGGCTAGGATGCTACAAAACATTAACCCCTTATGTTATGCTCTCTAATTTTCCCACTCCCAGTTGTTCTACTCTGCTATGGAACAAAATACAATAACATAGAATGGAACCCCTTCTCCTCCTAGAAGCCCCCAGTACTTAACATAGCCCGATAGTTATCTAGGGTTTTGGTTTTGACTTCCTCAACCCTCAATTGTATAAGGTTTTGGACCTTATATAATCTTCTTGAAAGTCCTCACGTTGATAGCCCCATATGTATGAGTAACGAATGTTGATGTGGCATCATCTCATATCATAGTGGTCAAGACAATAGGTCAACTTGTAGGAGGCATAACTTTTGCATACGAGCTCTAATTAACATGATTTGTGAACTGTTGGGAAGGTATCAATGTGTAGAATAGTATCACAAGGTTCTAGTTATTGCTAGGAAAGTTTTGGCCCTAAAAGATGCATTTTGATGCCTCAAAATGGCTCTAGAAGGTTTTGAACCCCAATTTTACAAACTAGAACCTGCCATTGAAATGACCATGTAAGTTGATTCCTCCAAATTTTTCCACTATGAAATCATCGAGATAGATGGAAAATAATATGATGACCCAAATTAGATCATACCTCCCAATTTAGGGAGGATTTTAGTCCCCAAAATATTTATTGAATGAGGTGAGGAAATATTTCCTCTACCTTCTCCCTAGAGTACCACTTTTCTTTGCCTGGAATTTTTCCTTTCAACCCAACCTTCCAAAGGTCATGTTGCCCCTATATTGTAGTTCTGGAATGCTTCTACAAAATTGTGTCGTCTGCCAACTCTACCTAAGAATCTGGTGCTAAATCCTCTATAGAAGGTAGGAATTGCTCCTCCTCCTGATCCAACATGGAGGGCTCATAAATTTTTGGATTCTCCACATTCACAACTGAGTAAATGCATATGTATGAGGGTAGACTGAGTTTGTAGGTGTTATCTCCCATATTTTACAATACCTCAAAATGACCATAACGTAGTGCCTTGATATTCTTACCAATACCTTGTAGTCTCTTTTTATTTATCTCTAAACATACTTTGTCTCCCACTCTGAGTGTTCTCTCTGTTTTGTGTTGGTCATGTATAGCCTTGTGCTTTTCCTATGACTTCTTAAGTGTCTTTTTTACTTGCAAATGGATCTTCTTGATCTTCTCAACAATTTTTTTCTGCTTTTAATGCATCTTATGTGAGGTCCTCCCTCACTCCTCCATGTTGTCTATATACAAAATCTAAGGGTGAAGGTGGAAAATATCCAAAGAAAGTTTCAAAAGGTGACTTACGAAGTGTGGATAGATCAGATTTTCATCCCAGGTCTTCAAATGCTTCTGATTGTAACCCCTCAAAAGCTACACCAAATTATTATTAACTAATTTTGTTTGGCCATTTGTCTGTGGATGAAATGTTGTAGACCTCTTGAGCTTAGTGTCCATCTTCTCCCATAATGTAGTCCAGAAGGCACTGAGAAATTTGGTATCATTGTATGAGATGATGCTCCTTGGTATCCCAAAGTGCGCCGAGACTTGTTCAAATAAAAATTGTGTTTCTTCATGTCCCTTGATAGTCTTTTTACAAGGCATGATAATGGATGTTTTGTTGAACCTTTCAACTACCACAAATAGATTATCATATCTCTTCCTAGTTGTTGGTAATCCTCTCACAAAATCCATGGAAATACTTTACCAAGGTCGAGTGGGTAGATGTAAGGGATGGTATAGACCTTGCTTCCTGTTGTTGGGATTGTTGGTACAAAAAAGTATACATCCTATAATATACCGTGCTACTTCTTCTTGCATTCTAGGCCAATACAAATACCTCTGTAAGTTGGAAACTATCTTCCCAACACCAAAATGTCTTGAAACCTTAGAGGTGTGAGCCTCTATGATAAGATACAATCGTTCACCTTTAGGGACACAAAGTTTGTTGAGCTTGTAGAGTAAATCATTCTCGAAATTATAGTCAGCCTTGTTGTCACCTTCTTCTATATGAATTTGGCCATGTAGCTACTGAAAC
>JZKD02S1157958.1:671684-691781 GCA_000966675.3 Picea glauca | reverse complement strand
TATATATATATATATATATATATATATAATTTTAAGGTCAGTACCAAGTTATACATCATGAGATCTTTTTGTTTGTGGATAAGGGAATCCTTTCGCACAACAATTTGATTACTAAAATCTACTGAGGTGTACATATCCTATATCCTTTGGATTTGAACCTGTAACCTCCTAACATATGTTCTTAACTATATGTGTGTGTGTGTAAGTAAAATTTATTATAATTTAGCTGTAAATTTACAATAAAATGGTATATAAATTAATTTATTCAATGTAAAAAAAAAAATTATTCCACATACTTTTTTAATGAACATTAATATATAATTTATAATCTCAAAATTAAGGGCAATACGCCCTATCCTCTCCTCCTCATAGAAGCAAACCTTTCCCACATCGGGAGCATTCTTATGATTAGATATCTAACTTACAAGAACAAGATAAACAACATGGACAACAATAGGCTCCCCAAAATTGCTTCAAACTCTAGCCAAAACCACTAGCGGATCAAGCGGGGATGGCATAAAGATGACAAATCTTTGCTAAATCATTGGGGAATACAAGAAGAATTCATAATGCAGAATACTCATAATATTACAAATATTATCACTTCTAAATTTAAGGAGAATATGTGGTGTGATAAAGAATTAGAGGATAAAAGGAAACTAAGATACTACAAGGAGGTGGTCAACCCTAATTTCGAAGATCAAAAGTACCTCTCAATTGAAAACAAGAAAATCAACATTGCTAAAATAAGAACAAACTCTCACAAGATATATAGTGAAACTAGATGTTGGGCAATTCCAAATACGTTATGGGATTAAAGAATCTGTCATCTTTGTGACACTAAGAGGGTTGAAGATGAAAAACACTTCCTCTTAGATTTCCCTACCTATTCCCAAATAAGATCTTGCCACGTCCCCACATCATGCCTTACGATCATGCACCTCTTGAGGGCGTGCAACACCGCGACATTTCTCACTTGGATGCTTGGCGACACCAAGGATACTTCGTATGGACTACACCTCTTCACCTAGAGCATACCCATACTTCGTTCTAGGCTACCAACGAGTCACACTCCTACTCTAGTGAAACTATTGTATACTTAGACATTCATTAACTACTTTAACAATTAGTCATTTTTAAGCATACATCCAAGAACATGAGAAGCCAAGAGAACAACAACGAAACAGACAAGAGAAACATAGATATAGTGCAAGCGACACAAACCATACCTAACACCCAGCTAATTATTTGTTATTGCAGAACAATTACAACATGAGCACTACCGACTTGGTTTACAACTTCAGCAAAGTCAAACGAATCACCTCACCTCACCAAGACACTCATGAATAGATCAATCACCACAAGACTCTCTGTCACAACCATCTCTTCAACCACCTGCGATGCACCTCGGATGTACCCTCAACTGCAGACTTGTTGTCTCTTCGCTTTCACAAACTCTATCTCTTCATTTCTATAGACTTCACATATTTTGGTTTTGCCTCACACATGCCTCCAACAAACCTACATTTCCAGACTTAGCCAAAATCTTCCCAGGAGAAGTTCAATTAGCTATGTCCACTGAGTCCTCCTCAAGGAAGCTTAAGTCCTCCCATGTGGAGCAACTTGGCTCCTTGAGGGAGTTGTCTCCCTTCGTCTGCCTCAGAATTACAGAGCTCTCTTGCTCTCCTTGTATTGCCAAAACTTTCCTTCCTTGGTTATGCACCCTTGTTCTCTTATAGGCTCTCCAAAGGTCAGCATCACGAACCGTTGCGTCCTTTGGGGGTGTCGCACCCCTTCTCAAACCCATGTTTCCAAACGAATCATCATGCCCCTTCATGGACCCAGTTTCCAAAATGAGTCATCATGCCCCTTCACAGACCTAGTTGCCCAAACGAACCCATGCACTCATCAACCATTGTGCCCCTCGGGACCAACACGCCCAACCTTGGTGCGCCCCTCATGTCGGTGCACCCAATCTCTTGGTTGATTCATACTTTAGCAAGCCCCATTGGCACGTTCGCATGCCCAATGCATCCACTTTCCCAACTTGGGTGGCAGAACAACCCCAAGGTTCATCTTCTCAAGGACTTGGGCGAAGGTCTCCATGCCATCTAACCAAAGACCTCACATCCTCTGCCACCTCAAGTTGTTGTCATCCTCAACAACATCTACAAAATATGTGATGTCTAAGTCTCTGCCTGACTTGTGCCTATATCGCAATTGTTTGCTAGAAACCCCAAGTTTCGTGTTGATTGGAAACCCTAAATTCTGCCAAAGTGGAAACCCCAAGTTTCCACAAACCAAATTGTACTACACCCAACTCTGCACAATCTGCTACCTGATTCAATGTGGTTACTTCACCCAACTCTAAGGATGAAAGTCACCCAACTCTTTTGCACTCTCTCACAACGGTTGTTCAGTTGCTAATGTTGATTCCTACTACAACTGACTGCTACTCACTTCACTTCAAAATTTCACCTAATTGTTGAACTCTTGTGAACTTGTTGTTGCACCCATACTTCAACAAATTCTACCATGTCTTCATACATTGAATCCCCCATACCTTGGACTAATTGGGTAGTTAATCCAACTGTCACATCCAACTCATGAGAATGCACTTCCTCATTCCTAAACTTAGTCGTTTATGTCTCATGTTCATCACTCTATGCAACCTCAAAGACTAAGGAAAGTGTTCATCCTTGCCTCATCGTCATCGCCATCATCCGATTTTCATCAAGGACATCCTCCACAATGTCTAAGTGTTGAAATTCGAACCTACTAGTTTGTTTGTACTCTAACTTCCTTCCACAATTTGTCTCATCATCAAAACGATCTCAAAGAAATGCAAGGTCGCCTCTCACCTTGCTACATTATGAAGTCACCCCAAAGAAAAGTCATCCGCGACAACTTGACTCCATTGTCCTCCTCCTGGCACAATTAGCTAATCTTTCCCAAAAACTTCATGTTCAGACTACCTTTGCCTCACTACTTCATCACTCGGCCATGTTGTTGCGTCTATACCTCTCCATGCCTTGGAATCGTTAGGATTCACTCTCAACGATGCTCCCTAAAGAAAGAGACACCCTCACACCCAAGTAATATTTTCATGCTACAATATTCCTATCCGCACAATCCTCCAAACAAAGGCAAGTCCTCAACTCGCCTCCTTTCGTCAGATCACCTCAACACAACTCAACATTTGCAATGAGTGTGGCCAACATGCCTACACTCCTAAAATGCCCCAATGATCTATCCAAAGAGTTCCAAGTAGAATGAGCCACCTCAAAGAACTTCCATGCCTTCGTCATGTTCACACCAATACTCTACCAACTCCAACCAACGATCTCGGTCGGATCTCTGAGTCATCACACAATCGTCCGCAAGTCACCAAGGTGTGCTCTTCCTCATACAATGTTCCATACCAAAGGCGAGCGAACACCATCCAAACCACTTGGTTTGCGTTCTTCCCATTCATATTGACTACCAACAATTCTTGGTCAACTCCTTTATTGACTCCATCCTTCTCTTGTAACAAAATTCTCTTGCACCTATTGCAAGCATCCAAACTTTGGCACTATCATTGTGACTCGTCAAGTCATCGCATGATCCAACGAATTTGGCTAAGGCACCAAACACCAGGGTGCCTCATCCATCCTCTCAACTCGGAATGAACATACTTCACTTCCCACTTCACTGTGACGACTTGTCCAATGCACCTCATCAAAGAGTTAGGAAACTTCCCCAAGCCACCTCCACGGTTACATCCAAATATGCCTAAGTCCACCACAAGACTCGTCCAAGTAGGTCATCCAAGCTCTTTGCACATTCGCCCAACCAAGGTGTCCCAAACTGCTACAAGACTTATTTGAATATACACCACTTGAGTCGTCCTCAAGTCTGTCAGTTTTCACCGCAGAAACAAAATGCACTTGAACTACCAAGCCATCCATGTTCCCTTCAAGGTACTCCCTGCAACACTTGGAAAATGCAAGAACTCAATCTAACCATACCTTTCTCAATGGAATCCATCGCTGCAACCATGCTTCAAGTCTGTTGTCTTGGACCTCTTCTTGCCCAAGCAAGCGACTCTTCGTATGGATTCCCCTCAATCACCGTCTGCAACTCCACAAATTTGCAAGACCTTCGTTGCGATATAAGGATGAATCTATCCGTCAACTTCCAAAATCCATCTAAGTCCCAAACTTTGCATGCAATTGACCGAACTCATCTTCGATGTCTTGTCATCTCCGCACCTTGATTGCTTCTGCTTCAAGGGACTGTGCATCCACCACCCGACCGTCAAGCCATACTATTGATAATCGACTGTCATAACTTTGCGAAGAGCTACCTCGTCCAAAGTCTACTATCTCATCCAACAACCCAACTCAACTCAAGTGTTTTTCTCGACAATGAACGACATGAAGGCGTCGTGATGGAAACATGCCCAACCAACTGCATGTTGTGAAGATGCTCTAGGTTGTGCTAGGTTGTTCAATGCACCCAATTTCTTCACCTTTTTGCAACCCATAATTTCTCCCCTTTACGATCACTTCTGTAATCACCCTCTTCGTTTTGTTGCTATGATCACTTATGTAGTTATCTCTGCAACAAGTTGTGCAACAGACCCTACGTTCATCTACCTTGCCCAAATGCTCGATTCTCCTAATGAACTATGTGTCTGGTCTCTCCGAGGTGTGCACAACGGGTCCAACATTGACTTCCATCATGAATCAAACCAACCAAGTATGTCTCTGCAACAAGTTTTTGCGGTCACCCACCCTATCCAATTGCTTCGTCTCACCACAAAATCTGCTCTTGGTTCATACAAGGTGTGCGCCCAGACCAACCATTCACCCCACCGTCAACCAAACTTCTATTGTAAGTCTGATGCAAATTCTGCGATGAACAAGTTGTTGCACTGAACCGTTCACCAAGTCTATCAACATTCCCACTTAACTTCCTTTGCAACAAAATTCCTTTAAATTTTTCTTTGATACCATCTATCATCGAGATAGTTGTGAAGAGTTCCCCAACCCTTCTCCAAAATCTACAACAAACATGCTCTGATACCATATGTCGTCGAGATAGTGGTGAAGAGCTCCCCAACCCTTCTCCAAAATCTACAATGAATCTGCTCCAATACCATTTGTTACATCCCCACAACATGCCTTATGATTGTGCACCTCTTGAGGATGTGTGACACCGTGACGTTTCTCACTTGGTTGCTTGGCAACACCAAGGATACTTCATCTGGACTACACCTCTTCACCTAGAGCATACCCATACTTCGTTCTAAGCTATTGACAAGTCACACTCCTACTCTAGTGCAACTCTTGTATACTTAGACATTCATTAACTGCTTTACCACTTAGTCATTTTTAAGCATAAATCCAAGAACATGAGAAGCCAATAGAACAATAGTGAAACAAACAAGAGAAACAAAGATATAGTGCGAGCGACACACATCATGCCTAACACCCGACTAAGTCTTTGTTATTGTAGAAAAATTACAACATGAGCATTACTGGCTCGGTTTACAACTTTGCCAGAGTCAAACGACTCACCTCACCTCACCAAGACACTCATGAACAGATCCATCACCACAAGGCTCTCTATCACAACCATCTTTGCAACCACCTATGGTGCACCTCAGATGTGCCCTCAACCGCAGACTTGTTGTCTCTTCCTTTCCGTAGACTTCACAGATTTTGGTTCTACCTCACACATGCCTCCAACAAACCTGTGTTTTCAGACTTAGCCAACATCTGCACAAGAGAAGTTCGCCCAACTCTATCCACCAAATCCTCCTCAAGGTAGCACAAGTTTGTCCATGTGGAGCGACTTGGATCCTTGAGGGAGCTACCTCCCTTTGTGTGCCTTAGAATGACAAATCTCTCTTGCTCTCCTTGTCTTGCCAAAACTTTATTTTCTTGATTTTGCACCCTTATTCTCTTCTAGGCTCTCCAAAGGTCACCATCACAAACTGTCGTGTCCCTTGGGGGTGTCGCGCCCCTTCGCAAACCCATGTGTCCAGACGAATCGTCATGCCCCTTCGCAGACCCGGTCACCCAAATGAATCGCCGTGTCCCTTCGTCGACCCGGTCGCCCAAACGAATCACCGCACCCCTTCACAGACACTGTCGCCCAAACAAACCCATGCACCTATCAACTATCGTGTCCTTGGGACCAATGCATCGAACCTTGACGTGCCCCTCATGTCGGCATGCCTAATCTCTTGGTCGCTTCATACTTCGACAAACCCCTTGGCCTGTTCGCATGCCCAAGACGTCCACTTGCTCAACTTGGGTGTCGGAGCAACCCCAAGGTTCGTCTCCTCAAGGACTTAGGCTAAGGTCTCTATGCTATCTAGCCGAAGACCTTATAGATCCAAATTTAAAAATATTTGCCACAATACAAACCTTCTTAATGTCCTAAATCATCAAAACTGTGGTGATCTTGGAAAGCTTCTCTCAATATTTTTTGAGTACATATATACAATTTTAAAGTAATCAAAGTAGTCTCATTCAAATGTTAATCATCATCATATTAATTAATTAATTTATATTTATATATTTAATTAATTAAAAGAAAAACTAAAATAAATAAAATTTGATTTAGCAAATTGTATGAATGATCACTATCTATAAAGTTTGTTTCTTGAAATCTATGAAAAAAGTTAAATAAGTATAAAATATAATGGAAAATAATTTATTATTATTATTATAAATATAAAAATGATAAAATCCATTTTATTTATTTGTTAATAATATTAATGTAGAAATAATATATTAAAATAAATATAAAAATATTATATAAATATAAAAATTTAAAGATGAGTGTTAGAGAAAGATGAAAATCAAGAAGCAATTTTTTCCCGGGTGAAAAATAAAATATGAGATTGTTAGAGTATATAAACCCAAACCAAATAAAATGAATGGAAGAAAAAACTGATTTCTGTTGGGTACCAGTTTACTAGATTAATGCTTTGCCACGGTACAGACCCGGGTTCGAATCCCAGCTGGTCCAACATTGTTATTGGACCAGCTGGTACTAGATTAATGTTTTGCCTCGTTTGTGCCACTGATGTATTTTATCATCAGTTATTTATCAGTCATTTGCCACATGCCTGACCAATCTCAAATCTCGTCTCATATTCTTCTTCTTCCTTCGTGTTATTCTATCTGGCTTGCATCGCTTGTTTCGTTATTGGTGGTTAGGGTTACAGTTTTGATCTGTAAACATTATTCCAAGTTGCAAACACAACTCTAGTCGTTGTGAGTAATCCCACCTGTCGGGCAGTGACCCGGGTTCAATCCCCGCAACGACGTTTAGCTTTACTCGTGGATGCGGTTTTTCCTCAATTTAGCGGCTGTTAGTGCAACATAAATAATCAATGAAAGATTGGCGAGTGATCCTGATTTTTCAGTTCGATTGCTTTTGGTACTATTAATTTAAAAATCAAAATTCGGCGTTGCTTGTCCTCACGGATCTTGTGGTTGTAACTATATTTACCTCCTGATATGTCGTGAGTTCGAGTAGCTACAAGAAAATGAATGATGAAGAAAATTATGCGGTGCTAAATAGTACCCGATAGTTTTCTTAAATCGATATTCAATATTAGAATTAGGCTCTTCATATGTATTATAAAAATTAATGAAATATATATACATCTTATAAATTGTTTTACAAATTTGATTTTCAGAATTTTGGTGAAACCAAAGTTGTGATGTATGTTTATATCAAAATTATAATGTCAAAGATAGTCATAACTAGGTCATTATATTCAGCAAATTGTTTAAAGGACACTTGAAAACTAGAAAACCAAAAAGACTATATTCAAAAGAGAACAAAAATATTAAGATTTATATTTTTTCTAAGACTAAGGTGGCGTAGTACAAATTTGATTTTCAGAATTTTGGCGAAACCAAAGGCGAAACCAAAGTTGTGATGTATGTCCATATCAAAATTATAATGTCAAAGATAGTCATAACCAGGTCGTTATATTCAGCGAATTGTTTAAAGGACACTTGAAAACTAGAAAACCAAAAAGACTATATTCAAAAGAGAACAAAAATATTAAGATTTATATTTTTTCTAAGACTAAGGTGGCGTAGTACAAATTTGATTTTCAGAATTTTGGCGAAACCAAAGTTGTGATGTATGTCCATATCAAAATTATAATGTCAAAGATAGTCATAACTAGGTTGTTATATTCAACGAATTGTTTAAAGGACACTTGAAAACTAGAAAGCCAAAAAACTATATTCAAAAGAGAACAAAAATATTAAGATTTATATTTTTTCTAAGACTAAGGTGGCGTAGTACAAATTTGATTTTCAGAATTTTGGCGAAACCAAAGGCGAAACCAAAGTTGTGATGTATGTCCATATCAAAATTATAATGTCAAAGATAGTCATAACTAGGTCGTTATATTCAGCGAATTGTTTAAAGGACACTTGAAAACTAGAAACCAAAAAGACTATATTCAAAAGAGAACAAAAATATTAAGATTTATATTTTTTCTAAGACTAAGGTGGCGTAGAAGACGTTGTATCACTTGGAGTCTTTTGCTTCTTCGCCTCATCATCAACCTCTTCCTCATCAATGGTAATCAGGTTGGAATTGATACCTTGAGAGCCTGAAGTACCCATCACATCCACTAGTTCAACATTTTTATTTGGATCCCAATCCTTCACTTCAAATTTGATCTCGAAGGCCACTCTACACAACAATGTGAACTTTGCTTCAAGTCTTCTAATTTTGTCCAGGGTCTTTACTTGTCTATCCTCCTTTTCATCCATTAACAAGGCAATGAGAGTTTTTGTAGGCCAATAGAACTCCATAGCCCTGAAGACTTCGATATCTTAGGATTGAGTGAACCTGTGTCTTCAACCCAATCCTAGAACTCTTGCTCAATTATTTGCTTCAAGGTCTCCTTACTTCTCAATCTTATTTTTCCTACTAGTTTATCCATTCTTTGTTTGTTTTTCTAGTGGGATATGCTTATAATAGATTAGCTTGGCCTGCTTGGTAGCTCGTTCTACTTCTATGCCCTAGGTCCTTTGAGAGGGCTTCCTTTGCACCAAAGGTTTATGAGACTCCTTGTACTTGGTGCCTCCCTTACTAGATTTTGGTAGGTTGAAGGCCTTTTCTTCTGCCATTGGAGTATCATTGTCAAACAAAATAAGATTGTCTCGACCTCTTGTAGACTAGTCTCCTAGAACCCAGTTTTCCTAGCCCCCATATTGCAAATAGGGATGGACCATCTCCATGAGGGAGAAATATCCCCTCGAGCTTCCAATGAAACTAAGAAACAGTACGGGGCGGTTCCACCTAAACAAAAAAGCTCCTATAATAGCCTTTAAAACAACTAGACCAACTAACACAACCACCTTAAAACACCCTTTAAACCTCCTCAAGAACATGCCTAACATGAAACTTCCCACCCCTCGAGTTAATCCCTTCTTTCCACACAAGACTAAAACAATGCCCAAGACCAGTATTAAACAACAGAAAACAACTAGGCCTAAAAACAGAGCCATGGGTAACAAGGATACCTTGAAACCAACAGTGTCGAGGGAGATAGGAAGCTTCTTGGAGAAGCTCGGGGAAAAACCACTTTCCACTAGACCCTTTGAAACTTTGCATAGACCAAACATAGCCCCACCCTCTGACTTTGACTGCACTCCACTCCAGGATAGGAAGCACCACCACCTTGACACCCAGAAGCTCTTGCCTGAGAACACTTCGCTCCAAATGAAAACCAGAGATAACTAGGCAGAGCTTCTCCCACAAGGAGGGGTTCGAAACCGCATTCCCAAATAAGAACCCCGGGAGCTTCCCACACCGAATGTAGACACCTCGACGAGACTTGAGACCAATTCAATAAGAGAAACATTTCCACAATCCTTCTTTCTCTAGTTACAACTACCTTCTCCTTCCTGAGCCATGATCACCTACTCTATCTGATAATCCCCCGCATTAATGTTTCTACCTAGTCTTAGATCAATTCCCATCATGTGAAAAACACGATTTCTAGTGTTAGTAATCTTCAATCACTTCCTCCCATTATCTTTGTACCTCCAACATTTCCTAGTATAAGAAAATTTCATCACCATTTTGTGTGGGTAGACGATGGCGTACCTCATCCACCACATTGTCATGCAACCCACAAATCATTACAATAGTCGATGATCATGACCTTTCGAGGTTATATGAGGTGGTGGATGGACTCATCACGTGTGAGGTCTAGGCCCCATCTCTCATCACCCCATCTTGGTGATAGTTATCCACCTAGTTCAACCAATGACAATCCTCTTTGAGTTGTTGGGAGATGTTTTGTGCCAACACAAAACCTCTGATGTAGTGCCCTAAATGATCCACTATATATGATTTTATTTTCTAGTCATGAAAACTATTATAAAATATTTTTATTAAATATTTAAATAGATTTTTTTTATGATGTAAGGCCTGTGTGCAAGGAGGCGAGAATAATTTAATTTTATTGAAAAATCTCTCAGACTCTTATGATCCATGCATAAAACATATTTAATATGTATTTTTTTTCATCTCAATTGAAATATACAATTTGGATAAAAAAAAGGGTGGTCTTAAAAAAAGGTGATCCAATGAAATAAAGATCCATACTAAAAAGTCAATAAAGAAAGATACACTTAGAAATTGAATTGATTTATATTTTATGTACTTATTTGACATTTAAAAAGAATTTTTACAGTTTCATATATTGTCTTGGCATTTATTTAAGCTGTAGCCTAAATATTCTATGTTTTTACTCTTTTTTCGGGGATATTTGCTCGAAATTCGACAAGAAATTGTTGGATCTACATATTTGAATGGTTAATTATGTATAATCCAAGTGCCCCAAAGGTTTTCCAGCACGTTGAATCCATTTGTGCATTCATAAATGCAATTTAAACAATATGAAATTATGATTTCTTCCACATTTATGTCGTCGGATTCCGGTGAAAAAGACCAAAACATAGAACAGTTAGACAACGCCTTTATTTAATAATGTATATAAGTAAAGAATTTAGAATTGGCATTTATTTAATAATGAATATAAGTAAAGAATTTAAGAGATATGTGTGTGTGTGTGTAAAGGTAAAGAATTTAAGGAGAAGTCGATAGTGTTATACTAACAATGTTATATGATTGTTGTTGAAACTAAAATAAAAGAAGATCTTAACATTTATTTTACATTATTTTGTGTATTATATTTTTATATATTTTATTATTACTAATATTAATAATTTATTTTTAAGGTTACGACCTAGTCATAAATCAAATTGATTTATGAGACTCCTTTGTTTGTAAGACAAGAGATTCCTTTGGCAAATTCCTATATTTTTATTAACATTCATTTGTCGAGGGGCAATAACTCAAATGATTAGGAGGTAGGTCTCGCATTCTCTCCACCTAAGTTCAAATCCCTACCGAGATATTTGACCCATTGTGATAAGGTTAGAAGAGTAGATCCCCCCCTGACCCCCACAAGTGTGTCTTCGGATGTCTCACACTTTGCTAAGTCATAAGTTCCTCGCTAGGCACTAGCTTATGGCCTGTTGGCACTAGCCTAGGTTTATAGTGGTAGCAAGTTGAATTTGAACCTAGGCCTTTCCGAGGTAATCCCAACTAGTTATTAATTCCCTTAGATCTAAAAAAAAGTTGTTTTCACATTTTTTAAGGTAATAGACTTTGTTTAAGGTTTGAAACCACTAGACAGTTCTTGTAAACAAATTCAATTGTTATCCCATGAGTGTAATATGAGAAACATTAAGAAGTTTTAGGCACTAGGGTGGGTATTGGGCCCTTGGACATGGTCCAAGGCTGAAAATGTTTAAGTGGTTTACTAGGGTTCATGGGTTAGGGGGTTTTTGCATCAAGGGATTAATGGATAAGGTGGTTAATTTGTTAAAGGGTTAGTGGATAGGGGGTTATAAGTTAGTGTGTTAGGATCCAAGTTTGGTGTTATTGGGTTAGTGGATCATGAGGTTTGGGGATTTATAGGTCAACTATAATTGATAGGGGTTAGTATGATCAATGGTCATCAACTATGGTCAAAACTAGTCAACCATGGTCAATGAGGGTTAAGGGATAGTAATTTACTAAGGTTTGTGTGTTAGTGGGGTAAGGGGTTTGTTATTTACGGGGTTAGAGGTCAATGGGGTAGGTGTGTTATGAGGTTTATGGCTTAATGGGTCAATATAATTAACTGTGGCCAATATGGTCAACGATGGTCAGTGATGATACATCAATCTAGTTAATGTAGGTTAAGCAATCAATGGGATACTAATGTTCATGTCTTATAGGGTTTGTGTGATGGAAAATTAGTGAGTTAGGTGGTTAAATTGAAATTAGGCTTTGATTTTCATTTTGTTACCATTTTAGTTTTATTAGTGTTGATTTGGATTGGATCATCATATAATTTTTCATCTATCTTGGTACTTTATGGGTGGAAAAAATTGGAGTAATCAGCTTGTAGGGCCATTTTAGTGGCAGGTCTGAGTTTGGAAAATTGGCGTTTGGAGCCTTCTAGAGCCAATTTGAGGCATTGAACAAATGTTTTTGGGGTTACAACATCCAAAACTTGTGCCCACACCCTTAACGCTGACCTACACACTAATATATTTCCAATGATGCGAACAACACCTCATTCAGATCTCATATGTGAATGTTATGCCTACCACAAGTTGACCTACCTTGTTGACCACCATGATACGAGTGGATGCAATGTCATCCCCCATTAATCACACATATGGGGCTACCCATGTGTGGAATTTAAAGAAGAATCCTAAAGGTCCAAGCCTTATCACTAATTGAGGGTTCATGAAGTCAAAAACCTAACTCTAGACAATTATCAGACTATGTTAAATACTAGGCCGTTGGGAAGAAAAAAGGTTCCATTCTTTAGTATTATACATGCTCTAGTGTTGATCAAAACATCTAGAAGTGGTACTTTGAGATAATAATAGAGGAGGAGGAATATTTTGTAGCATCCTTTCAAGCCACAGTGTCAAAGGTAGATCCACAATGAGTGCCTCTTTCTTTGTATTTACAGTGCCATAACTAAAGAAAAGAGAGAAGAGCATAGGCCTTATCTTCTAGTTGGGTTTTCTTTTGTATTGGGTTTCCTAGGATATATCTTTTGTTCACTTGTGTAAGAATGGTGTGTTCTTTTTCCCATTTATTTCATTTTTGTATTTCAATTATTTTGTAAATCTAAGAAAATCTAGTAATTAATCAATCTGGGATCTAAGGAAAATTAGTTTGCATAGTCCAGATTTCATAATATTATAAGATTTGTTGTGATGAACTGTTCCAGTGGAATATCCACTGTAGTTTATAGATCATATTAGTATCATAGCAACTTTATTTGGGGTATTTGTGGAAAGTTACAAGATCCATGAATTGGTCTAAGAAGAAAGATGCAAAATCTTAGCCATGGCAGATGAGTCTATTCAAAAAGCCCTCTAAATACATAGAGAATAGATTTGCGAGGCTGGAAGAGAAAGTAGTTGATATATCTCACAATATGACCCTCCTCATGGTGGCTCTAGAAAACAAGCTTGGACTGTCTGGGGAGGTTGGAGGTTTTAATTCAAAGATTATATCATAGGGGAAACCAGGAGATAATGAAGATCCATAAAAGGAGTTAAGGAAAGAGCCCAAGAAAGAGCAACCAAGTTCCAGTGCTATTACCCCTTCACAATATTTATTTAAAATGGAAGCAAAACCATACCAATGTGAGATCAATACAGTAAAGTTGAATCATTGGTTGCAACAATTAGAGGTCTATTTTAGTGTCCACGATATAGAAAAAGAGAAGAATGTTTTATTGTCCAGACTAAAATTAGAGGGCCATGCATTAACCTAGTTGGAAAGTCACATGGAAACACTTAGGCTAGAGGGTGATCCACCAATAACTAGTGGGAGGATTTAAAAACCCTCATTAAGTCCCAGTTCTACCCTATTGGGTATGTAGAGGACCAATGGATCTCTTGGAATTAATTTAGGAAAAGGCAAGGGTAGAATGTGTAAGGGTACACCATGGAATTCATGAAGATGGATATCATGCTGGGTATCCCTCCCAAGAACCCAAATGTACTCCTCAAGTATTTGGGGGGTCTACAAAATCATTTGCGAAAGAAATTAATGCTCTTCAAGCCCATGATAGTTGATGAGGCTTGTGTGCAAGCACAGTATATGGAAAACATAAGCCAAAAAAGGATAGCCAAGTGGTTCCAAATAGAAAGAGAACCAAGATGCTTCCAAGGAGGGAAATAAGAAGTGGAAAGTGAAAGACAAGAAGGCGATATCCATTGCACATTAGTGCAAGGATCCAATTAATCATTATAACCATTGCAATATTGATGGTGACACTGAAGAAAAGTGTTGGAAACTACATCCAGAGAAGAACCCTAAGAAACATATGAATGATGCCAAGAAGAAGAGCCTTAATTCTAGCCACATATTCAAGAAATTAAGTAGAGAGAAACTCATATGTGGATGAGGATATTTCTTGCACTTCAATGCAGAAGGAGGTGAATATGGGCAGCCTTCATCATAAGGAATAAAAGGACATGACAACACTCTTTGTAATGTCCCCAAGGCCGAGCCCTGATGTAAAGCTTGCATTATGAATTGTAAGTATGTTTTATTAGGCTGGTGAGCCAAGTTTATATAAGCTAGGGGCTTATGTTATTATTAGGCCAGGGAGCCTAAGTGTTGAAGGCCAAGAGCCTTCTTTTGTATATGTAATCATGCAGAGCATTAATAAAAATATAAACACCGCCGCGTGCAGGCCGACACGATGAATGAGTGATGGGGGACTAAGCATCCACATAGTGGGCAAGGGATTAGGGGTTGGAAGGTGGGATTAGGGGCTAAGCCTAGGGGCTTAAGCCTTGGGAATAATATTTTAATATTATTCCAAAAGATATGTGCATTATATGTTTTAACCTAAGTCCTTTTGGAAGGACATGTGATTTTCCAAATGGTGGGAGGAATGCATGTTGAAGGAAATCATGCAGTCGCATGGGTGACAAGTGTCAACCTTGGTGCATGCAATAAAAGGCTGAGATGAGCCATTTTGGGGGGTTCCTCCTCCATTCGACCCTGGACTGTCCTGAGCGTGAACCGTGTGACCTCTGCAAGAGACCCTCATGCAATTCTGAAATGGGGAAAAAGCCTGTGTTTGTTCTGAAGAGCCAGTACACCTCTGTTTGGAGCCGTGGAGTCTGTGTCAACCCCTGCGGGAATTGCTGGTCACGCAATCCCAAAACTATAGCTGTGGGACTATGCTGTAATCACAGTGAAAACTGCTGAATCGAGCTATGATAGGGGTTTCTCCTTCATTGAACTCGATTTGCTGAACGGTACGTCTGACCCAACCTCTGTAAGAGTATACCCTATACACCCTTTGAACCAAGAGCCGCAGTGTTGATTCGGAGAGAGCCTGTGTCAAATTCGGAAAGCCGATGCATCCTTTATCTAACAAAGCGGGCCTGTGCGTGGATTCCCTGTCCCGAAGCCATGACTATGAGACCATCCTGTGATTGTTGAACCAGTTTGGGAAAGCCTGTGTCTGTTTTCCCGTGGGTTGTTGTGGCCACGCAGTACTGGACTACGTGTGGATTGTTGGCCAGTTGTTCAACGCTCTCTTCAGGTGAGAGAGATGATTGAGGCTGGAAGAACAGGTTGTTGGCCTATGAGCGATTCTCTCCAGGTGAGAGAGTGCGCAGAGGAAGGAAAGAACTCCTGGAAGGAACCCTGTAACTGCCATAGAGCTCGGAGACTTCCGGTCCGGTCTGTTGCTGTAACCCAAGGCAAGGAAGGTTAGTAGCTGAAGGACTGTCTAGATGACAGAGAAGGTGTATACTCCTGGGGTGGAACAGGCATGTGGGGAAGGAGCATCTATGGGTAGTGAGAATGAGTGGTTCCTGGGAGTGAATTCCTTCCTTGTGACTGTGTGTTGTTTTCCCTATAACCTCAACCTAGCCTAGGATTCCTTGTCTTCGGGTGGAGCTTAGTCCCAGCTCGAGGGTGACCCACTGTTAAGTTGATGAGCAGTGTGGTCTAAGGCTGGGAGGTTCATGGAAGGCCTACACTTGGTTGGTGGAACTGCCATTGTTTCAAAGATAAGTAACAGATGATGCTTTAATTATGTTTTTGTATCTCTATGTATTATAATTATCATGTATTCTGCTGTGCATTTGGATTCATGTTATTGCCATGGATTATTTATGTTAGTAATAATTCTTATGCTTACTCTGAGCTTAAATGTATTTATTTTCTTAAATGCATGTGGATTATATAATGCCTGTATGAGTTATGCAAAAGGTGTGTACAGATTGGTAACAGAGAGCGATAAAAGCCTTGGTAATAAAAAGGTGTGCTACAGTTTGGTATCAGAGCCAAGGTTTCGACACTGAGCCTAGATGGGCCAGTTGAGTGGTCTTTGGATTGAGGGTGTGAGGAGAAATTGTGTCTGAAGGACCAACTTCGGACCCTGGATTGCTCCGGAGTGTCAAGGAGTTACTTGACCGTGCTTACGAGCTCATGAGGTATAGCGATGTTATGAAACCGCAACCAGTGTGGTATAAGTCCATAGGGAGAGAGGACTCCACACCAGAAGTGTTGGAGCCTGAGGATCTGTTCGGGAGGGAAGGTGAACCCTTGTGACCGTCAGATCTGGAAAGTGTGTGTAGGGTTTAAATCCCTTTGGAGTTGCACAGGAGTGTGGAAATCACGATATGCGAAATTCTGAATTAGTCAGGACCATACATCAGAAAGAACGTGTGGAGGGCAATCAACCTTTGGCTAACTCGTAACTTGAAATGGTCAAAGGGTGAGTTCGTGAGAATTCACGAAACACAAATTCATGCTTGGATCACAACCGTCGATCTAAGCAAGATCTAGACTGTTGATTGTCCAAGAAGAAATCGACGTTTTGGGAGATGGGAAGTGAGGAGAGGTGAACACCTCCAAAACCCGAAATCCCAAAACGATCTACACCATATATCGTAGGAAGGTAGTTGACCGTCCGATTCGGCGGAGGACTAAACCGTAAATTTCAGGATTTTGGCAGATGGAAGTTCTAGATGTGGGGTACACGAACTCTCGATGCTCGAAACCTCGAAATGCTGAAAAGATCTGCGTTGTTGATCTGAGGAGGGGATCTGACTGTTGGATTCCTTGCTTGGAATGGACATGGGCGCATGAATGCGTACCACATGCCAGTGAGTCAAGAAGAAAGACGAGAGTGGAGGGACCTGAATATGTCACCGAAGGTGACGTGGACCCTCTTGAATGTACCATGTGCCACTGTGGTGAAGGGCGACAGCTGTGCTGTGGACCCGAAGAATAAAGTAATTCGCGATTTCAGAATTCGCAAAGGAGGAGCACGAAGGCTCAACACTCCAACTCGCGAAGTCGCGAGTTGGCGAAGAAGTGCTAGCACTTAGCCCTAACCTATGGTCATGCATAGAAGGTGCTAGCGAGGAGGGATCCATACCCGCATCGCGTCTCGAGTATCGGCGTTTGGAGGAAATGAGTCGAGGGTCTTCGACTCACGAACTTGCGAGATTGCGAGTTGCGAAAGGGTGACTTTGGTTATGAAGATTTAACTGTTGGATCTTCGTGGACCAAGATTCTGAAGTTTCAAAGTCTCGGAATTTACAAAGCCGAGCAGAGCTAAGAAAATTCATGAAACTGAAACATTTTCATAAATTGGATTGTTTATGAATGATGAAGGAATTGTCAAGAAATGAAAGCTTGACAAATTCTAGTCATCTGCGCATTTGTATTGCAGAAGGTTGACGAGTGCCAGAACTGATTTGAACTGCCACAAAGTGCAAAGAAATGGAAGAGACACATAATTCTTCCAGTTCAGAAAATGAAGCTCAGAATAGATAGCGTGGAACTTTTGGTATGAAGAGTGCGCATATCCAGCGCAAGGAGTGCTTATAGAGGGAACTTGTTTTAATTTCGAAAGACTCTAGGAGACGAGCGTAGAGTGTGCCAGGAGGACGCCAGAAAGTCTTTTGGAAAACACTGAAGGGTCAAGTCCCTTTGAGACTAATTAAGTTAAAAGCTCAAGGGGAAACAGTGCAAGTTCGCATGCAGAGCGCAAGTGTGCGGCAAGGTGAATTTAAAATTTCACTAACTGAAGCTCGGAAGGGAAAACACCATCGAAGCCTTCGAATTATTTGAAATCCTTCAAGTTAGGGAGGAAGTCAATTCCAGAAGAATTGACGCCAAGATATTTGGAAAGAAGTCATTGAGAATTTGAATGAATGGTCAGAATTCTCCATAGAGAACTCGCGAAATCGTGCGGGCTGTAAGATAGCCAGAAGTTGAAAGGTGGTTAGTGGATGGAGAAAATCGCCACCCTAGGATCTAGAATAAATGTGGGTCGTTGATCGTGGTTGGTTTGAACCATTGGATCATTTCATGAATTTAGGGATTGTGAACTTGGAGCGCAGGCCAAATTCTTGGTCACTCCAAGTCCCGAATCACGAAAAGAGATTAACAAGAATAGAATCGAACGGTGGAGCGCTTCCAGGAAGAAGTGCCGAAAACCCATGAGCCGTCGGATCCAGCCAATGCGAGGAAGATAACGCTAAGAGTCATTCAGTACTCAAAGTCTCATGGGAGGTATTGAACCGTCGATCTCAGGGAAGATCGAACCGTCGATTCCTTTCATCGAGAATTCAAAGAATTGAAAGTTGGGAGAACAGAGGAAGTTGTTCTCAAAAATCCTGAAATGAAAACTTACGATTCACGAGGAAATATCTAGACCATTGAATCATGGTGAGTGTCAGCCGTTGATCTAATGCACTTGAATTTCATGAAGATGGAAGTTGAAAGAGGGAAGAGAACTGTTTTCTAATTTCGCGAACTGCAAAGTCCCTATTCACGAGAAAAAGGATCCACACCGTTGGATTACGAGGAGCTTTGAGTCGTTGGATCTAAATCACGTAGATTTCAGAAAACTAGAGACTGGAAGAAAAGAAGGGGAAACTGTTTTTCGAAACCCCGAAACACGAATTGTCGATTCGCAAGGAATTGACCGGGACCGTCGAACCCGAAAAGTTGTGGACTTTTGATATAAGGCAACCGGGGTTCAGGAGTTTGGACCTCGGGAGAAAGGAGGAGAGCTAGTCCTCAAAGTTCGCAAAGGGTAAAGTCCCGTAGCGCTCGGAAGTTGGTGGCCCAGATCATAGCTAGAGGTCACACCGGTGGAAGTTAAAGGAAGAGCTAGCATCCGCTAGACTCTTGTTTCAGATTTGGGGATAGAGAGAGTCAAGGGTGACTCATATCGAAACACACGATACGCAAAATCCTGAAACGCCTTTTGGATAGGCACATGGTCATAGCCAGTGGCCATGTAGGAGAAACTTGTAGGAATCCTAGAAGAATTGAATGCTTCTGGGATCCGCAAAAAAAAAAAAAAGTTATAGGGAGAAAGAAGTTGCTACAATTTGTGGCAGCAAGTATGTTATGTCTTGTTTGGCCAGTCCAAGGAAAGAATGCTTGCATGTTGCAGGTGTTGTTGGTAATTTTGCTGCCTCATGAAGGAAGCAACAGAGAGCTGAAGAGCTGGTTATAAGTCTGATAAAAGAAGCATGAAATCTTCTACTGCTATCAGATATTCAGGTAGTATAATTTTTAATGGCAGTCATGCAGGTATGAGTTTTATTACTCTTTTTGCATAATTGTTGAAAGGAAATTATGGTAAGAATTTCCTCAGCCAGAGCTATGCTATTAAATCACATGATTATATTATTTGAATGCATACCACCGGATGTGGTAAAGGCTGTAGGTCTGTATTAATTCAAATCTTTTTTTTTTTTTTTCTTTTGAATGCACACATTGACATAGTCAAATGTCATGTTAATTTTGGTTATGGGGGTAATAACCAAAGAATTAAAAGATAAGAACTTGCTACAAGAATGAATGCTAGAAAGCTAGTCATGCATGAGACCAGGACATGGTTGGATATGGCAAGGTACAGATATGGAAAGATTATGAGCCACACCAGGTACTAGAAGCTTCCTACTTTTAAATAAAACTTGG
>JZKD02S1157958.1:652570-666174 GCA_000966675.3 Picea glauca | reverse complement strand
TGGTTGGAGTGATGCTGAGGTCTAGTACCTTGGCCTAGACCATGTGGATAAGTATTGTGGACCAGGGCTATCTTGGGAAGCCATTTCCCAATGGAGTCATAGCTCTGCTCCGGGGTGGGAGGTCTTCTCACTTAAAAGATAAGTACAATTCTCTATTTATTATATGTTGTGTATGTTGTATACAGTTTTAATGTTATTGAATTTGTTTGTATATACATACATATACATTGCATAAATGATTGCATTACTGCATCCATGATTGTACCTAAGGTGTCTCATATTTCATTACTTAAGAAATATATATATACCTGATGCTAATCATGTAATCGATTGGAATATGATTTAGGTGGAACCAGAAAGTGTCCTGCAAGTGCATCTTGTGTGCATATTGGACAGGAAAATAAAACAGCTCCGGAATCGAGCTATTGAGCTTGTAAGGGTCCATTGGACTTGGTATGATCCTGAGGACATGACATGGGAGCATGAGGACGCTATGCGGGCGTAATACCCACATATTTTTTTTTAAGATTTTGGAAATCTTGTTGATGCTGTGTGAAAGTTGCACTGAGGACAGTGCAAAAATAAGGGAGGGGGGATTGTAATGTCCCCAAGGCTGAGCCCTGATGTAAATCTTGCATTATGAATTGAAAGTATGTTTTATTAGGCTGGTGAGCCAAGTTTATATAAGCTGGGGGCTTATGTGATTATTAGGCCAGGGAGCCTAAGTGTTGAAGGCCAAGAGCCTACTTTTGTATATGTAATCATGCAGAGCATTAATAAAAATATAAACACCACCACGTGCAGGCCGACACGATGAATGAGTGATGGGGGACTAAGCATCCACAGAGTGGGCAAGGGATTAGGGGTTGGAAGGTGGGATTAGGGGCTAAGCCTAGGGGCTTAAGCCTTGGGAATAATATTTTAATATTATTCCAAAAGATATGTGCATTATATGTTTTAACCTAAGTACTTTTGGAAGGACATGTGATTTTCCAAATGGTGGGAGGAACACATGCTGAAGGAACGCATGCAGTCGCATGGGTGACAAGTGTCAACCCTGGCACATGCAATAAAAGGCTGAGACGAGCTGTGTTGGGGGGTTCCTCCTCCATTCGACCCTGGACTGTCCTGAGCGTGAACCATGTGACCTCTGCAAGAGACCCTCGTGCAATTCTGAAATGGGGAAAAATCCTTTGTTTGTTCTAAAGAGCCAGTACACCTCTGTTCAGAGCCGTGGAGTATGTGTCAACCTCTGCGGGAGTTGTTGGTCACACAATCCCGAAACCATAGTTGTGGGACTATGCTGTAATGGCAGTGAAACCTGCTGAATCGAGCTATGATAAGGGTTTCTCCTTCATTGGACTCGATCTGCTGAATGGTACGTCTAACCCAACCTCTGTAAGAGTATACCCCGTACACCCTTTGAACCGAGATCCGCAGTGTTGATTCAGAGAGAGCCTGTGTCAAATTCGAAAATCCAATGCATCCTTTATCTGACAGAGCGAGCCTATGCATGGAGTCCCTGTCCCGAAGCCGTGACTGTGAGACCATCTCGTGATTGCTGAACTAGTTTGGGAAAGCCTGTGTCTGTTTTTCCGTGGGTTGTTGTGGCCACGCAGTACTGGACTGCGTCTGGATTATTGGCCAGTTGTTCAACACTCTCTTCAGGTGAGAGAGATGATTGAGGCTGGAAGAACAGGTTGTTGGCCTATGAGTGATTCTCTCCAGGTGAGAGAGTGCGCAGAAGAAGAAGAGAACTCCTGGAAGGAACCCTGTAACTTCCATAGAGCTTGGAGACTTCTGGTCCGGTCTGTTGCTGTAACCCAAGGCAAGGGAGGTTAGCAGCCGAAGGAATGTCTAGGTGACAGAGAAGGTGTATACTCCTGGGGTGGAACAGGCATGTGGGGAAGGAGCGTTTGTGGGTAGTGAGCATGAGTGGTTCCTGGGAGTGAATTCCTTCCTTGTGACTGTGTGTTGTTTTCCCTGTAACCTCAGCCTAGCCTAGGATTCCTTGTCTTGGGGTGGAGCTTAGTCCCAGCTCGGGGGTGACCCACTGTTAATTTGATGAGCATTGCGGTCTAAGGTTGGAAGGTTCGTGGAAGGCCTGCACTTGGTTGGTGGAACTGCCACTGTTTCAAAGATAAGTACCAGATGATGCTTTAATTATGTTTTTGTATCTCTGTGTATTATAATTATCATGTATTCTGCTGTGCATTTGGATTCATGTTATTGCCATGGATTATTTATGTTAGTAATAATTCTTATGCTTACTCTAAGCTTAAATGTATTTATTTGCTTAAATGCATGTGGATTATATAATGCCTGTATGAGTTATGAAAAAGGTGTGTACAGATTGGTAACAGAGAGTGATAAAAGCCTTGGCAATAAAAAGGTGTGCTACACTCTTCCATTTCAAGATCCAGGTCAAGAAGACCAAGGTAGACACTCTATTCAATTGTGTTTCGTAGACCAATCTCATAGTAGTCGATCTAGTCAACAAGCTTTGGTTGGAGGTTCATGATCATCCAAGCTCCTACCCATTGGGATGGGTGACGAAGGATGCATAAATCAAGGTAAAGAGACAGTGCAAGATTTTTTTTTTTGTAAGTGAAAATTTTATTAATGAAGCAGAGTTAGATGTAGTACCCCTTGATGTGTGTGGTGTAGTGCTTGGAAGCCCCTACATATATATGAGGGATGCAATATTCATGTGGAGAGAAAACCAATACTGCATGATCAAGGATGTGCAGTCCTACATCATCAACTCACATAAAGGTAATTGAATATCTCATTGGTAAGTGCCAACCAAGCGAAAAAGTTGATTAGTTCTAGTAAGAAATATGTTTTGTTTTTCTTACAAGAGAATCAATCGGGTGATGAATTGGTAAGATTAAAGGCATCCCTAGAGTGATGTACTAAAATAATAAATGACAGTTGAAGGATTTGTTGCAGGCATACAAAGGAGTGTTCTAGGAGCTTAAAGGAATTCCACCTAAGAGGTAAGCGGAGCATGAGATATAGTTGTTGTTTGACTCCCCATTACCCAATATTGGGTTGTACAGATAGTCCATTATGGAAGCAGATGAAGTGAAGAAACAGTTGCAACAACTGCTAGAGTAGAGAGTAATTTGACCAAGAACCTCACCTTGTGAGTCATCTATCGTCATTGTACCCAAGAAGGCTGGGACTTCGTGGATGTGTATCGACTATATATCATTGAACATGATTACACTCAAGAATCGATACCCTCTGCTCAAGATTGATGATTTGCTAGTCTAAATGTAGCATGCCAAGTACTTCACCAAGTTGGATCTCAAATTGAGATACCACCAGGTGCATGCCAAAGAAGAAGACACCTTGAATACCACCTTCAAGACAAGGCAAGGTTTGTATGAATGGTTGGTCCTGCCATTTGGTTTATGTAATTCACCAACTAAATTTATGAGACTGATGAATGATGTATTGCACCCATATTCAATTTCATTTGTTATATTTATTTGGAAAATATATTGGCTTATAGCTTTACTTGGTAGGAGAACATTTCATATCTCATGAAAATGTTAGAGACTCATAAAAATCACCAACGATTGGCTAACCTTAAGAAATGTGAGTTTGATCAGTAGTCATTGGTGTATTTGGGATATGTGATCAATGGAGGGGAACTCAAGATAGATCCTACAAAGATGGAGGCCATCATAAAATGGATAGTTCCTACTAATTCCATTGAATTTAGGAGCTTTGTTGGGGAAACATAGTACCTATAGAATTTCATAGCATCTTTTTCAGTGGTGGTTGCACCACTCCATGCTATAATATCTAGTGGTAAGAGTTTACATTGGGAAAATAATTAGTAGAAATATTTCGACAAGATAAAATGAAAGATCAATCAAGGACCTGTTGTAATATTTCCTAACTTGTAGAATCCCTTCGAAGTGGAGACACATGCATGTGGGTACGCTTTGGGAGAAATTATGGTGCAAGGAGGTAAGCCAATTTGTTGTCATTTCAAGATGTTTCATGGGGGAGTTTTTAACTACCCTACATATGATAAGGAAATCTATGACCCGGTTCAAGCTATTAAGAAGTGGAAGCATTATCTAAAGGGCAAGAAAACCATTATACACACTGATCACCAATCACTGCAGTATTTTTTGGCCCAAAGTAAGCTACAACAAAACAAACATTACAAGTGGATGGGGTTTTTGTATCAATTTCATCTAGTCATCAAGTATAATAAGGGAAACACTAATAAGTTGACAACCATGCTTTCAAGGCCACCCACATCCAAGATTATAGCTTTGGGAACTCTTGTGCACATGGAGCCTTTTACCCATGATGCATACAAAGAGGCATACACAGAAGATGAGGACTTTAAAGAAGTGTTTCAATAGATACAGGGCCAAATTCATGTAGAAGAAGGTGACTATAAGGATGATTATCATATCCAGAATGGGTTTCTCTACAATATAGACAAGATCTTTGTTCCTAAAAGTGAAATATTACACATTATTAGAGAATATCACACCTCCAAAGTTGTAGGTCATTTTGGTGCTGGGAAGACAGTTGCTAACTTACAAAGGTATGTGTACTCGCCTAGAATGTAAGAAGATGTAGCTCGATATATTACATGATGCATACTTTGTTGTACCAACAAGCCCAGTAACAAAAAGCAAGGTCCATACCATCCCTTACCTATACCCACTCGACCATGGGAAAGCATTTCCATGGATTTTGTGGGTGGTTTTCCAACAACCATGAAAGGCCATGACTATATTTTTTGGGTATTTGACAAGTTCAACAAGATGTGTAATCTTATTCATTGTAAAAAGAACATCATAGGACTAGAAACAACAAACTTGTTCTTTGAATAGGTTTGGGTGCACTTTGGGATACCAAGGAGCATCATCTCAGACATGGATATCATTGATATTATGGTAGTTGCGAGAGGTATTAACCTCCACTTGTAACCTTTGATGAGACTAGAATATTTCGGGAAGCAAGAGAAACCCTAAATCCTTGGACAATAATCCTAGAAGACAAGTCAGCTAAAGAGAATAATTAATATTGAGTTTTAGCCCTCGGGAAGAAAAGTTGACCCCAGAAAACTAAGAAGGAGAAGTATAAATAGAGGGCGCTAGAGCTCATTTGTGACTCACTCACTCACAATTGCATAAGACCAATTGTGCACAAGTTTGGAGAGGAGCTGCAACTGCAGCTACTGCAACTTGTGTTTTCAGTTTTTCTGGCTTGGACTTTCTGTTTGGTCTTCGGTTATCTTTGCTTGGTGCACTAGCCTTGGTTGGCTATTGATTTTCTATCAGAATTATTCTCTCTATAAAGGTTAAGGCACTCGGGGGTGGCCTTTGTGCCTATGGTTGGGTGATAATATTGTTATATTGTCTATGTTTAAATGAGCACGCCCACTTTTCTAACAGGATATGTGCCCACCCCTCCTTCATACAATCTAGCCACTAGAAGGAAGCTAAGCCATAATATTATCAACCTCATTGAAGAACTACCACTAGGTTGTCTAGTAGGTGCAATTACTAAAGAATTGTCGCTAGGGTTACTAGGAGGTGCAACTGCAAACCCTAAAACTTCTTGCCCAACACCTTATGATGGAATAACTTACTCAAGGAGAGGATATTCTAGTGCGCCTTAGTCCAACGCACCTATTGGCACTCTTAGAAGGAAAAAACATCAAGGTTGATACTTTGGGTCAAAGTCAACATTTGACTAGCTATCAGTCAACAGAAATCATGAATGATCATCTACACTATTAAACTCTTACAGGAACTCTTGAATATGACATGTGGATAATTGGTAGTGGGGCTTCCATGCATATGACAAGATACCAGATCAGACTCTCCAGTCTGAATGAAAAGAAGGCATCCTACAAGGTAGAACTTGGAGACAAGAACACTTATCCAGTCGAAGGAATTGGTCAAGCCTCCATCAAATTGAAATAAGGTAACAATATTCATTTGAGTAATGTCTTATATGTACCTGGTTTAGAAAAGAACCTTGTATCCATATATTTCCTAGAAGACAATGAAATATAATAGCTTTTGTAGATGGTGAAGTACTATCTTGGTCTAGAGACTCCAGCATAGAGAATGCTAGAGTTATTGGAACTCATGAAGGAAGATTATACACACTACTAGAATGTAATGATGAAGCTCTTATACATGATGAAGTTAATCCCAGTGAACTTTGGCATAGAAGGTATGTTCATCTTAACTATCAAGCATTATCTTTCCTTGAGAAAATGGTTGAAGGAATACTAGAACTACAATCTACACATGAAGGAATTTGCAGAGGATGTGCTCTTGGTAAAAATGTTAAGAAGCCATTCTCAAATAGCAATAATAGATATAAGGAAATCCTAGATCTAATACATCAGATGTTTGCGGTCTGATGCCAATAAAATCTCTAAGAGGTTATCTTTATTATGTGATCTTCATAGAAAATTACTCAAGAAAGAATTGGTTATATCTCTTGAAGACAAATGGCGAATTTTCAGCAAGTTTCAATAATTCAAAGCAGAAATAGAAAACCTCACAAGAAAGAAAATCAATACTTTGAGAACAGATAATGGAGGAGAATACACATCCAAAGAATTTGTTACTTTTTGCAAAACAACATAGATTAGGAGGGAGCTAACAGTTCCTCATAACCCTCAACAAAATGGTGTAGCAGAAAGGAAAAATAGCTCCATCGAGGAAACTGTGAAGGCACTAATGAACGATCAAGGTTTACCCATGTATTTATGGGGAGAAGCAACCATGAAATCAATATATGTTTAGAACAGAAGTCTCCACCACATATTGAAGGATATGACTCTAGAAGAATCCTTCTCAGGAAAGAAACCCAATGTGGAACACTTAAGAATTTTTGGGTGCCCTATTTACATTCATATCCCCAAGGATAAAAGGAAGAAACTAGAACCCTCAAGAAAGAAGGGCATATTTGTAGGATACAATGAATCATTCAAAGCCTACATAATCTATATTCCAAAACAACATAAGATTGAAGTCAATAGAGATGTAACCTTCAATGAGAAGACGACTTTCAATAAATCTATAGAAGAATCCATGGAAGAAGAAGAATATGAAGAGACTAAAGAAGAAAGAACATATCTTCCAGAAAGTCAGAATGAAGAACCCATCACATTTGAAGAATCAACTCAGAAGAAACAATGGAAATAATCCATGACAGAAGAACACCAGTCTATCATGAAAAATGACATGTGGGAAATTATGCCTAGACCCAAGGAAAAAACAGCGGTAACTTCAAAATGGGTCTATAATATCAAATATGCAGTAGACAGAAGCGTGGACAAATACAAGGCAAGGTTCGTAGCTAGAGGGTTCTCCTAGAAGGAGGGGGAATATTATGATGAAACCTTCTCTCATGTTGCCAAATATACTTCTATTAGAGCTATTATGTCTCGTGTTGCTTCCATGGGATGGAGTCTACATCATATGGATGTAAAGACAACTTTTCTCAATGGAGCAATAGAAGAAGAAGTATACATTGAAAAACCTCAAGGTTTTGAAGTACATTCCAAAGACAATCATGTTTGCAGATTAAACAAAGCCTTGTATGGACTCAAGCAAGCTCCAAGAGCTTGGTATGCCAGAATAAACAATTACTTAATAAGACTTGGTTTCTCTAAGAGTCATGTAGATCCAAATCTCTACTATAGGGTTGTGAACAATGAATCTGTGATTCTACTACTATATGTCGACGACTTATTATTGACAGGTGCAGATTCTCTCATCACCCAGTGTAAGAAGGAACTAGCTTCTAAGTTCGATATGAAAGATCTTGGTCTCATGCACTATTACTTCAGACTAGAAGTATGGCATAAGTGTGGTGAAGTCTTCCTTGGACAAGGAAAGTATGCAGTGAAGATTCTTAAAAAATTTGGAATGATGGATTGCAAATCCATGGCCACTCCTATGACCACAGACATAAGAAAAGTAAGAGACTCCGATTCTGATACAGTAGACCCATCCCTATACCATAAATTGATTGGTTCATGGATGTATCTAGTGAATACTCGACTAGATATTTTCTTTCTTGTAAACACCTTAAGCTAGTTTCAGGTGGAACCCATACATGGACATTAGATAGTTGCAAAGCATGTTTTGAGATATATCTATGGGAAAATAAACTATGGTTTAAGATACACCTCATCCAGTGATATACAACTTCATGGATTCACAGATTTAGATTGGGAAGGGAGTGCAGAAGACAGAAGGAGTACTTCAGGGATGTGTTTAAGTTTATGCTCTTCTATGATATCATGGGCCAACAGGAAACAAAAGTATGTTGTACTTAGCACAACAAAAGTAGAATATATCACATCATGTGAGGCATGTACCGAAGCAGTATGGCAGAGGAAGTTGATTTATGGATTATTTGATCAGGTACCAGATTCGACCGTAATATACTGTGAAAATCAAAGTTGTATGAGGCTGTCAGAACACCCAGTGTTTCATGACCCGTCGAAACATATTGAGATCAAATACTACTTTATTCATGATAAAGTCTAGGAAGGAGAAGTGAAACTCCAGTATATCTCCACAAATGAGCAGGTAGTAGATATTATGACAAATCTTTTGTCTAGGATAAAGTTTGTGTACTTACGGGACAAGATGGGGCTCATGGAGATAACTCCCTTATATGAAAGGGAAGAGATGGCTCCCCAAGTTGGGAGAGATCACTGATACATATTATTGATTCATGGGCAGTCATTTTCCAGTTTGGAAAATGATCTAGGTTGGGTAGTTCCTTTCCAGTCCGGAAAGTGGTTCGAGATTTCTAACGGATATGCATTTTCTAGTTCGGAAAATGGTCAAGATCAGACACTGATTTTCGTAATGAAAATGATTCGATAGATTGTTGATTTACCATAGAAAATGATTCCCCTTGTGGTTAGTGTGGGGGAATGGTATAGGAAATTCATTCTTCTTAGTAGTGACTCTCAGTAGTGGTCAAGTAGAATGGTCCGCTCCGCTGAACAATCATTCTTTCGAAGTTCATAGTTGTGAGCAATTTTGAAGAATGGCTCGTTTTGGAGGTTGGTGCAGGACAATCATTTCCTTAGGAAATGGTCTAGAAAGTCATTCCCTAGGGCAGACTCATTCTCTCCAGGTTTCACTATTGATTAGTGCAGGAGGAATGGACCAGTTAGGTGAATGGTCTAGGTTCAACAATTAGGGACAAACATTATCTAGGGCAGACTCATTCTCTCCAGGTTGCACTATGATTAGTGTTAGAGGAATGGCCTAGTTAGGTGAATGGTCCAGGCTCAGAAATTAGGGACAATTATTCTTCTATGCTTGGGAAGAATAGTCTAGATAGCCCATGGCTAATGTTTTATTTTCTAAGGGAAGATGCTCTTCCAGATCTCATAGATGTGAGTGGAAGAATGACCCATATGACTCAGTTTGTATCATGATATTGTTTATGCAGATTGATATCAGATGATATGATTGTTGTAGAGACTGTATGTCTCTGGACAGTAGTTGTATGCTACTGTGATGGATGTGATCCACTAATAGTGATTGTGGGTCACTGGTTAGTAGCAGTATGCTACTGAGAGTGGTTGTGTACCACCAGATAATAGTTGTATACTACTATGAATAGAAACAACATCGTTTTATTGGATGGCATTGTTCTGATTTCCATGGAGACTATCCAGTTGAATAGTGATGATGGTGCTTGTGATTTGACCATGAGATAGCCCGTGTGGTTATGTTGATGCTACCGGTCGAATGATCTGTTTGTGCTCAAGACCATTTCCTTTTATACCTCCCATATATAGGAGGGAGTGTTGATATTATGGTAGTTGCAGAAGGTATTAACCTCCACTTGTAACCTTCGACGAGACTAGAATATTCCAGGAAGCAAGAGAAACCCTAAATCCTTGTATAATAACCCTAGAAGACAAGTCGGTTAAAGAGAATAATTACTATTGATTTTTTAGCCCCCATGAAGAGAAGTCATCCCAGACAGCTAAGAAGGAGTAGTATAAATAGAGGGCACTAGAGCTCATTTGTGACTCACTCACTCGCAACTTCATAAGACCAGTTGTGCGCAAGTTTGGAGAGGAGCTGCAGCTGCAGCTAATGCAACTTGTATTTTTTGTTTTTTTGGCTTGGAATTTATGCTTGGCCTTTGGTTATCTTTGTTTGGTGCACTAGCCTTGGTTGGCTATTGATTTTCTACCATAATTCTTCTCTTTGTCAAGGTTAAGGTGCTCAGGGGTGGCCTTTGTGCCTATGGTTGGGTGACAATATTGTTGTATTGTCTATGGTTAAATGAGCACACCCACTTTTCTAACAGATACCAAAATTATCAGTGTCTTTTGGACTACACTTTGGGAGAAGATGGAGACTAAATTTACTACAAAAAGCCATAAAGATCACAACAGGAAACCCACAAATATCATTCATTTTGTTTGGTAGGGGTAAATTTAGAAACTATATGATCCCGACATGGTTCAAGGTCTCTAATTCAAGTCCTAGGCACCACCATGGATTAGATTCATGCACACTCTAAACATGCCTCACCACATGAACCGGTTTCCCACAACAAGATAAATCGTTTTATGAGACATTGATTTTTTTTTTTAAATTGTTGCAATGTTGAACTCAGTAGGAATTGTACCCGTTAACGCATTGTCGGATAAATTGCTAGGCTGAACCGGTATACAAACATATGTGAAAGGCTACCATTGTTCCGAGAAAACAATTCAAGGTAGTTCCGAGCAAATATGACAAGAAAGAACCCAAGGTTCCTGACTATGATGAAGAATTAGAAGAATTGGACGAGTCAAATCCTTCTTCCTTACCCCAGTTATACACTCCCTTCGTTCTACAAACCTTTGTTCCTTCACAAACAAAGTTGGAAATAAAATGGAACAATATCCATATGCAAACTAAGATGTTCACAAGCTCAAGACCCATGCTTCATTTCTGCCCCACCCCAAAACCAAGATGTTCTCACCCAAACTAAGTGAACAAGAAAAGTTTGAGCAGACAGTACAACCAAGAAGAAACAAATCTATTGTCCTAAGATGGAGTTGATAAACAAGGAGCTAACATATGAGTTGACAAGAAAGAGAAGGACCAAACTGAGTTGACGGGGAAACAAACCTGGAACATCGTACGAAAGAGAGCAGTCAGGTGCCATACCTTGGGCTAGCCACCTTCTCTCAAGCCTCAATACTTCCACTCAGTTGCATGATATAGCCTTGGACAAGAAGCCTCTACAAATAAATCAACAACGTGTCACCATGCATGCATGTATAGTGTGAGAAATAAACTTTCTTCCTCCTCACGTTATTTGGCTTGGTTATGGTATATTGACTCTCTCTTCCTCCTCACCTAAGTTGGCTTGGTTATGGCACAAGTTTTTACCCAACACCCTACAACTTTACAAGTTGCTTCTCTCCAATCGAATACTCTGGATGCTTGTTTAGCTCCCCCCTAGACCTCAGATAGCGGACCTCCCTACTCCTATAAGGCTACCTGCCTACTAAGGGGAGTTGATCTCACCACCTTTCTTCGGGACCTATGAACTTTAGTTAGCGCCTTTCTCCAAGCTCCCTACCTATGCTCCGTTGGGCAGAACCTTACAGTGGAGGCAACCTATTACTTTAAGGGAGCCTATTTTATTCCCTCAATACTTACTTAACTTTAAATACGTTAGGATGACATCCCATATAAAGAGGAAGCAAAAAGAATCCCAGTAGTTGACTCTGACAAGGTTCAAGCTAGGCAAGTTTTTCTAGTTAAAACTGATTATAATGGAAAAGTTGAACAACTCCCTTTCTGTCAATAACTTACGTCTCCCTTCTTGGTAGTGATCTTACTAAAAACAACTTTATGAGTGAACATGAAAAACCCTCTCTTATCTTTATTATTGATTTTTAATTTATTATATTTTTATTAAAAAATATTTTTTTAATTTATAATGTTTAATTAATTTCATTTTTCCATTAAACTTAACATAAACATAATCTAAACTTAACATAAACATAATCTACGACAACTATTATTATTGATTTTTAATTTATTATATTTTTATTAAAAAATATTTTTTTAATTTATAATGTTTAATTAATTTCATTTTTCTATTAAACTTAACATAAACATAATCTAAACTTAACATAAACATAACTACGACAACTATTGCTCATATTTATCATGATTTCTTGTAGATTATTATTATTTCAAGAAACAATTCAATACAATGGAGTATGTTTGCATGAATTGGACCTGAGGAGCCTTACGTTTTTAGCTTAAACCATCAATAAATAGAGTGATGACAAACGTTGATATATATAACACGAGAAGTAACCCTACTCTGTAATGATTTTTCCCATAAACAAGCATGATCTACATGAATGCCAAATCGATTGATTACAAATAGAATATTGACATTTATGCTATGTTATATTTTTAACTTATTTTATTTGAAATTAAGTTGATGTAACACAATTGTTTTATTTGAAATTAAATTGATGTAACGCATGAGATACACAAGCTTAAATCTTATGTTGCTCGTGCATAAGAAAAACAAAAATAAAACTAGCATAACCTCGAAGCGGGGTTAAGGTTGAGAAAACGTTGAAGTCAATTGAAGTTGTTAATGTTGTAAACCATTAACATGATGCAAACAACATTGAGCTAATCGAGTCTCACATGAAAGAAATATCCTAGCTCATACTCCTATAAGCATAGACATTGGCAATAGTCTTTTGAAAAAGGGGATATATTATGTAACCATAAACATTAGAAATAGCCTATAATAAAAATAAAAATGACCAAAATTAGTAATTTAAAATAATCCATAGAATTTCATCTTTACCAAACTAAAAATCGTTTAATAGTAACACTGATGATACTTATGAGAAGAGTGAAAAATGAGACAAGAGCACAAGCAAAAAGTAAGACTCATAATGTTAATTGCACTTCTTCTTTGTAAAACCTACAAAATGCAACCACCATTGTGAAATATATGAATACTTGCACATCAATTTAGTATGAATATCAAGACAATTATTTTTAGATGATGCCATTTTGCAGCATAACAAAGCATATTAAACCATTTAAAATAACATCCAAAATTTGATGACCCTACAACAAAGGCAATAATGGAAATAAAATCAACATATGAAACAGAACTTACTTCCCATAGAACAGAAAGACATGGGTAAGAGGGAATCCCTAACTAAAAAGAGGTAGATAAGAGGGAGATAAGAAGGGTTGATAGGCGGGAATGTATACTTGTGTTTTGGGATCCATTTCAAGGTTGTTGCTATAATTTAGTTATGTAAATACATAATGAGAAATAACTCAATTAATGGGCAAAGGACCTTCGGTTGCTCCTTCTTTTCATCTTTTAATGAGGCAAGGTGCGGACCTTCGGTTGCTCCTTGTCTTAATATTTCTTTTCATGTTCATAAATAAAATCAACATATGAAGCAGAACTTACTTCCCATAGAACAGAAAGACATGGGTAGTGGTAGAAGCAATGGTTGCAAATCCAACGCACGAGTTGGAGAAAAAAACAAAGTTGTATTTGAC
>JZKD02S1157958.1:610580-623681 GCA_000966675.3 Picea glauca | reverse complement strand
GTTATCATAACTTTCACTTGGCACATCAAGGTGTGGTCAGACTTGTGACATTGTAAAGAATACATATCAAAGTACTATAATCTAAAATTTTGGACTCAAAAGTATAAAAAATTCAGAGATACATCATAAGGAAGGTTGGCCATAAGAACAAACTTTGGTTCAAGGTTTTAAAAGGTATGTTAACTTAAAACTATCATAACTTTTGATTGAGATGTCTTATTGAGGTGATTCAAAAGATGTTGGAAAGAGAAAACATGGGATAATATACTCGAAAAATGATTATAACTATTTGAGATTATTATTGATAATACATTAAGGTTTTGAGTTGAGGGTTCGAGTTAAACCTCAATCAGAATCAATGGAAATACTTACATTTATAGGAGATGAAGATAAAGATAAAATCACTCTTGTGGAATGGTTCAAGAAGGTAAGTACTATAGTAATAATCCTTTTGGGGCAAGTCTTTGATGGAGAATTGATAAAGATACTAGACGAAACATGACATGGGAAGTATTTGAAGAACTATTATGAAAAAATGGATCAAGGACTTAAAAATGGAGGATATGCATACAATTCAAGTGGACTTAAAGGAATCAAAAGAAAACATTTCTAAATTGAAGAAGGATAATGAAGAGCAAAGAAAATAAATTTTAAATAAAAATGATGAGTTCTACAAGATGCAATCCCTTAATGAATCACTCATTAAGGAGGTTAAGAACTTAAAGCAAAAAAGGAGTAGCAAAGCAAAGTGGGAGAAGGATGATTTAAGGGAAGAATTGAAAAAGAAATATGAAGAACTCAAAAGGTTATGTAAGAATAATAAATAACTTATTAATGATGTTAATAAGGTGAAAAGGTATTTACAAGAGTTTGAATCAAAGAATAGGGATGAAGATATTACCACCAATATTGAAGAGGATATTGTCAAAAAACATGAAGAGGAAATTTGTAAGAAATTGAGGAATCCCTAAATATTGATGAGGTAATATTAGAAATAAAATATAGAATTGAAGAAGGGTGTCAAAAGTTTATAGAAGGGGTCATATTGCAACTTCAAATGGAGAAAGAAGAGAGGATTCAATATGGTCACCATAAAATACTTGAAGAAGTTGAAATCCATCTAGAGGACATACATGCCAAATATGATGGTATTATCTCCAAGTCTAGAGTGATAAAAGACCAAGCAAAGAGTATAGAGGATGCCGATTTATTTGAAAATAAGATTGATGAAATGGGTATGCAAAGTGAAGGAAAACCGTCAAATGTGAAACCATATTGACACCCTCATTACCAAGAAATATTTCAAGGAAGACAAGAAGATTAATATCATCATTATCAAGGAAGAAGATGTAATACTCATCAATATTCATGTAACAGGGCATCACAAAACCATTATTCAATAGGATATTATCAGAGACCAACACCTACTACAAAATAGATAAGCTTCAACAACAATACATGGAATCAAGGGAAAGAAAATTATGCAACAACTAGTCATCACAGATTAAGACATAAAAGAATTGATTTTGGATGGATGGATGTGTTGATTATTTGGGTTGGTTGTCATTCATGTCAACCCTTGAAGAAAGTCTGGTAGCGAATTCTGGTAGCACAAAGGTTTGGGTAATGGACCCAGGTTTTTTATGTATAATGATATGATTTTTAATATATTTGAAGGTAATTCTATTTTGTATGGATAGTACATGTCATTCCATTTCTTTTGGTATGTGGAACGTCACATAACTCCTCATGGTTAGAGAGTTATGGCCATGTGAAGTTGGAGAACTCTCATGAGACATCTAGAAGCCCCAAAAGGTCAAAGTAGTCAAAATGGTTTCAAAGAAGAAATTATTTAAATAATAAAATGAATTAATGAGTGTACTATAAGTCAAAGTGGATAATTTTTTTTTTATTTAAATAATATAGTTAATGGAAAAATTACTAAGTGGACAAGTTGTTAGAAGTGGGTTAGCCCTAAAATAAGAAAAGTGGTTTAAGATATTTTAGAAAGTAAATAATAAAGTGAAGTGATGAGTGTACTATAAGTCAAAGTGGATACAAAATAAATTATTTAAATAATAAATTTAATGGAGAAATTACTATGTGGACAAGTGGTTAGAAGTGGGTTAACCCTAAAATAAGGAAAGTGAGTTAAGATGGTTAAAATGTAACCCCTTGAGGAAGCTACAAGAAAGTATAAATAAGAGGTAAGGCTCTCTCATTTTAATAACACTTGAGCATATTTAATATCTAAAAGTGAATGAGGTAACCAAAGGATATCTAAGCTGAATTTTAGAGAGAAGGTGAAGTAAATAAGGACAAAATTCAAGGGAGGATAAATTCTTTTGATGATTCTTTCTAAGGTATGTTATTTACAGGTCATCTCACAATTTTTGCAATAATTCTTTTTCTAGAATGATTCAGACCATGAAATTGGGAGGCTGTTGAGGAAAGATATCCAAGTAGCTATGATAAAAAATTTATCTTGTGGTTCTTTGTATTTTCGGAGTTAAACTCCGTGGAAAATAGGGTTTGTGGCTAGTCTTGAAACTAGTCTAAAAAAGGTGTTTCGGGTAAAAACGTTATAACTTATTCATAACAGATCCAAATTCAGTAAGACCAAATGTATTGGTTATAGTATAGTCTTTAGTATTGTTTGTACCATTTTCAGATCCATAGAACAAACATTTTGTCCGGGGCACGCTCTACAAATTTTCTCTCTAGAATAAGCCAGAATTCAATAAGGTATGCCATTTTTGCTATAACTCCTTTTCTGGGAGGTCCCAAGTAGTGAAACCTGGAGGAATTGAATAAAAGACACTGAAAAAAATCGTGTACTATTTTCAGATATTTATTCATTACAGGTACATAGTTATGATTATTTCAAGTTAGGGTTGTTTACTAATCCAAAAATTAGTCATGTGAGACTAAAGTAAAGTTTGATGAAAATGTTAGTCTCTTGTTGTTAGAGTTAAGGAAGGTTTGCAGGTATGTGATCATATACACCAGATCTATTACAGAGTTACAAATCATATTTGGATCATTAAATTGATTAGGGATTTTGGTTGAGGTACATGTTGGGTACATGGTTGAGACAAGTAGTTGATGAGTTGGTACATACATGAGGTGTATAGTTGATGATGTTGGTACATCTTGATGAGTCATAGTTTATTTGTATTTGATGCATGATTGGTACATATTTGGTGCATGGTTGATACACTCGTTGATGGTACAAGTTGAAGTACAGGTTGGTGCATGGTTGATGCACTTGTTTATTGATGCAGGAGCATCGCTCACTCATCAAGTGAGCTAGCGTGTGGAGCAGAAAAGACAGTTGGACAACGCCAACACCAAATTTTGAAACACCTTGATGATTGTTGCTCCAAGCATTAATGAGTTAATGTAATGAAGCGCACTTGTATTGTATTATAGATAAGAAGGCATTTAATAGTTTTAATGCTGTTAGATAGGAATTTATTGTAGATTTGATAGCTTCAGATTTCGAGAGGGCAAACGGAATATAGGCACCCTCCTTTGTACATTGTATTATTATTCTGGATTCATGCAAGCATTCAAAAGAGAAGAGCAGAGCAGAGAACTTGTTGAGAACACCCATGTACAGATTGAATTAATAGAAGAGAGTCTTTGATTCAGCTTCATGGTTTGTGTTGTTTCTCTGTGTTGATATTATGCTCACGTATGTTTTTTCTTTCTGTCATGCGTTTGCTTTGATATGTGCGTATGTGGTTTCATAGTTGAATTGAAATCTGTGAGAACGAGGAGAATGAGTTTTAGTTGTTTCTCTGTCTGAGTCAGGAGATTCCTTCATAGAGTGCAGTGGAGTTCATCCGCATAGAGTGAATTGATGAGGCTAGACAGTTGAACTCTTGTCCTCATCTGCCCAGAGTTGAATTGGGTTATTAGAGCCGTGCGAGTGAAGTGCAGGTTGGAGTCGAAATCTCAGCAGTTTGCCTGAGCAGAGGGAACCAGGGATTCTGTGACTGCGAGTGCACAGAGTCCGTGGGACTTCAACACTTTGAGAGTTGTTAAAGATTGAGTGAGAAAAGCGTGGGAAAAAAGTCTCTGAAGGAGTCGAAGGACTTAAGCTCAGGAGGGATAGTTCCCTAGGAACACTGCGGGAACAGAACCAGGTGAGGTTCGAATTGAGAGGAGCTTTGAAGCGGAGGAAATCTCCAAGTAGGGGAATTGACGGATAGGGTTCGCAGAAGGAACTCGCGAAACCCCGCCAATCGTTGGATTGTGGAGAAACTGTGGGGAAGTTAACTCGTGGACGCAGGAAGGATCAAAGCCCATCGGGGTTCGGACTTCAGTGTTTGCATAGGCGAAAGGTTCATACCTTTTGAAATCACGAATAGCGATTTCCCGAATCAACGGGAGCTGTCGATCAGAGCAAGGACAGGTGTCGCGAGATCCCAGGAGGTCAGGATTCGACATTCGACAATTCTCGTTGCAAAGGAATTGGGAACGGAGAAATCGCGATTCCGCGATCCCCGATCGCACGAGATAAGGAGGTGACGTAGCTGAGTGGGACAACATATGTTAGTGGAATCCAAGTGGCGTTGGATCGAAATTCGGGGTTCGGAGATTTGGAGGTCGAGGGAATCACGACCTCATATCGGCCGATTTCCCGATAGGGAGATCCCCGACAAAGAGTGGAAGTGTTGACCCGTTGAACTTCGGGGTTTGGGGTTTTGTTTTACATGTGAATTGTGCCTGTGCATTTCGCGATACCGCGAAACCCGATCTCCCGAGAAGCGAAGGGAAGATCGCCGAAGGAGTGTTGTGGGTAGAGAGAACTCCCGAGAGGAGTTGGAAGATTTTATTTAACTCTTCGGGCTGAGACTGAAGAAGGTCTTGATGAGAGCGAGTTGGACCATGAGGGTAGCGACTTCGCACCAAGTGGTATCAGAGCCGGAGAAGAGTTCTCTTTGTTTCAGTAGCAGAGAGAAAGAGAAGACACCATGCTACCGAGAAGAGAAAGGCAGTCACCTGATCGTGAAGACAGGGACGCTCGAAGAAGGGGTAGGCTGGCAGGAAATCCAGAGATGGAGTGACAAATGAGAGATCTCCGAGCAAGGCTCGAGGAGATGGAGACAACACAGAGACGCGGAGTCGGCGCTGGAGAGTTCAGTGATTCCGAGGTGGAAGAGGAAGCTGGACACGATGCAGAAGAGATCTCAACAGAGGACGCATCGACAGAGAGGTTGATCAGAGCCATCACCATGATGAGCTCAAAGACAAAGATGGACATTCCCGTTTATGAAGGGAGTCTAAATGCAGAAGAGTTGCTGGATTGGATCCGAGCACTCGATACCTACTTCAATTATGAGGATATTGAAGAGGACAAGAAGGTAAGGCACGTTGTTACCAAGCTGAGAGGACATGCAGCCTTATGGTGGGATGAGTTGCAGGCTGATAGGCGCTGCAAAGGAAAATAGAAGATTAAGAGCTGGGACAGGATGATCGCTAAGATGAAGGCGAAATTCATCCTGAGGGATTACCAGATCACTATGTTCAGGCGAATGCAGAACCTGAGACAAAAGCTGATGACGGTGAAAGAGTACACCGAGGAGTTTTACAGACTCAACATCAGAGCTGGTCATCGAGAGAGCGATGATGAAAAGGTGGCAAGATACTTGAATGGTCTAAGGTATGACATTCAAGATGAATTAAGCATGGTTACCATCCAAACAGTCGAGGATGCGTACTAGATGGCTCTGAAAGCCGAGGAGAAGCTGAGTCGCAAGCAAGGTCAGCGAGGGTGAGGCAGAAGTCAGCCCAGAGGCAAGGCAGTTGCCCAAGAAAGAACCCAGAAGCCGAAGGAGGAGTGGAAGAGACCTTAGGGAAAGGTTGAGAGAGGTGGAACCTCACAACAAAGGCAGCAATATGCTGAGCCAAGGAGACAGCATACAGAGTAGGGTGGCGGATATGCTGATGCCAACACTATTCCTCGTACCCAAGGTAGAGGAAGAGGCCGTGGAGGAATCACCACATGTTTTACATGTGGAAAGGATGGACACAAGGCTATTGACTATCCAGACAGGAAATCGGACAGAGGAGAAACTCACATCACTGAGGCGCAGAGGTGTGATGTTGAGAACGAAGATGCAGATAGCGAAAGATCGCTTGGGATGCATAAGATTCTCTTAACACTCGAGAAAGAGGTGGAGAGCTCAGTGCAAAGGAGCAGACTGTTCAGGACGGCTTGCACAACCAAGGACAGGAAATGCAAAGTCATAGTTGACAGTGGGAGCACTGATAATCTCGTTTCAACCAAGATGGTGGAAAAGCTAGAGTTGGAAACGACTAAGCACCCGAGTCCATATAAAGTCTCATGGTTACAAAAAGGACACCGGGTAAATGTCACTAAACCGTGCTTAGTTAAATTCAAAATTGGGAATTATCATGATGAGATTTTGTGTGATGTTATTCCCATGGATGTATGTCATATACTGCTGGGTAGACCATGGTAGTATGATAGAAATGTTGTTCATGACGGGAGGATGAACACATACACCTTGGAAAAGGATGGGAGAACCCATAGATTGCTTCCGATAAAGGATAAAGAAGTGAAGCCGGAAATAACCAGCACAATACTTCTTATGAGTGGGAAGGAACTTCTCACAGAGATGGAGAAGAACGAAGATCCACAATTCTTTGTGGTCAGGAAACCGAGAATTGTCCTGACAAGCACAAGAGTAGACGACTTGCCGGAGGAGATTCAGGAACTATTGGAAGAGTTTGTTGATATCATCGTGGACGAACTACCTCGTTCGTTACCACCGATGAGGAGTGTGAGTCACCACATTGACCTCATACCCGGAGAAAGTTTGCCAAACAAGGCAGCGTACAGGTTGACACCTCAGGAAAATGAGGAGGTCAAAAGGCAAGTGCAGGATTTGCTGGATAAAGGACTGGTGAGGGAGAGTCTGAGTCCGTGTGTTGTTCCGAAAGTACTAAGTCCGAAGAAGGATGGAGGCTGGAGAATGTGTACAGACTCCAGAGCGATAAATAAGATTATCATCAGGTACATATTTCCACTGCCGAGAATGGACGATCTGATGGATTGCCTGAGTGGGGCAATTTACTTTTCAAAGATTGATCTCAAGAGCGGATATCACCAGATCCGGATGAGAGAAGGAGATGAATGGAATATGGAATTCAAGACAAACGAGGGTTTGTATGAATGGCTGGTCATGCCGTTTGGCTTGACAAATGCGTCGAGCACATTTATGAGGCTGATGAATGAAGTCCTGAGGGAATTCATTGGCAAATTTGTAGTCGTATATATGGATGACATACTGATTTTCAGCAAGACAAGGGCTGAACACCTGAGACATTTAGCCATTGTAATGAGAAGGCTACAGCAGGAGAAACTGCTGATCAATTTGAAGAAGTGCTCGTTCATGCAGACATAACTCATTTATTTGGGTTTTGTAATCTCGACGAATGAATTGAAGATGGATCCTGAAAAGGTGGAAGTAATCAGGAATTGGCCATCGTCGAGAAATGTTTTTGAGGTGAGGAGTTTCCATGGACTGGCTAGTTTCTACAGAAAATTCATTCGGAATTTTAGTGGAATTAGCGCCGCAATGATGGACACGGTGAAGAAGCGGCATAAAGTTTTTCATTGGATAACAAAGGCTGAAAGGAGCTTCAATCCGTTGAAGTGAAAGATCACAGAGCAACCAATTCTGGTGTTGCCTGACTTTCAGAAAACATTTCAGGTGAAATGTGATGCCAGCGGATATGTTGTTGAAGGGGTCCTGAGTCAAGATGACAGACCTGTTGCATATTACAGCGAGAAGCTGGATGATGCAAAGCTGAAATACTCCACATATGATAAAGAGTTTTATGCCATCATACAGGCATTGAAAAAGTGGAGATATTACTTGATACCCAAGGAATTCATTTTGTACAACGATAATCATGCATTGCAGTTTGTAAGTCAACAGGATAAGTTGAACCAGAAGCATGCAAAATGGGTAGAGTACATGCAGAATTTTACATTTGTGATCAAGCACATTTCAGGAACTACTAACAAAGTGGCTGACGCTTTGAGCAGGAAATGTTTGTTACTGCAGGAGTTCAGAGTCAAGACGCTGGGTTTTGAAAATCTGAAAGATATGTATGCAGGTGATGCATATTTCAGAGAAGCATATGAAGCAGCCGAGAATCCAGTTCTCAGGGATGGGAGTCTGTGGCTGGAATATATGATCCAGGAAGGATTGATGTTCAGGGGCAATCAATTGTGCATATCGAATTGCTCCATGAGGGAGAATTTGGTGAAGGAAAAGCACAGCGGAGGCTTAGCAGGTCACTTTGGACATGACAAAACATTTGCAAAGCTGAGCGAATCGTATTATTGGCCGGGCATGCGAGAAGATGTTAAGCGATTTGTTGACAGATGCAGGATATGTCAACATTCGAAGGGCCGAAAGCAGAACACAGGTTTTTATCAGCCATTGCCCATACCTGAGAGGCCATGGGAGGCGATCAATATGGATTTTGTTCTGGGATTGCCGAGGACACAGCGAGGGGTTGATTCCATCTTCGTGGTGGTAGACCGGTTCTCGAAGATGGCACATTTTATCCCGTGTCATAAGACCAGTGATGCGACCCACATCGCCAACTTATTTTTTAAAGAAATCGTTAGATTGCATGGACTGCCGAGAAGCATAGTCTCGGACAGGGATACAAAGTTCATAGGTCATTTTTGGAGGACGCTATGGAAAAAGCTGGGAACTAATCTAGCATTTAGTTCAGCTTATCATCCGCAGACGGATGGGCAGACGGAAGTAGTCAACAGAAGTCTGGGAGATCTGTTGAGAGGCTTAGTGATGGAGCATCACAACAGTTGGGACCAAATATTACCACAGGCAGAGTTTGCGTACAACGATTCGGTGAATCAGAGTACAGGAAAAAGCCCATTTCAGATTTTGTATGGGACACAGCCGAGGGGAGTTTCTGAGCTCAGGGAGTCAGAACAGGATGAAACTAGCAGCGCTCATGTAGAAGAGTTTGCTAAAGCGATGCAGGAACTTCACACGGAGGTGAAGCAGCGACTGCAGAAGTCCAATCAGGAGTATAAGCACAGAGCCGATCAGTGGAAGAGACAACTTCAGTTTGAAGTTGACGATATCATTCTAGTGCACTTGAGGAAAGAAAGGTTCCTGGGGGGAACATATAACAAGCTCAAGATAAAGAAGATTGGGCCGTGCTGAGTCCTGAAGAAATTAGGGGAAAATGCATATGAAATTGAGTTGCCAGAGAGCATCGGGATATCTACGATTTTTAAAATTTCAGATTTATACCCATACAGGACTGGAAAAACAGAGGCTGGCACTGAGGAACCAGTGGTCCAGTGGCAGAAGCAATTGCCAGTTGCACATAAACCTCAGATGGAGTGCATACTGGATAAAAGGATAGGCAGGAAGACCAGGCGGAAGCAATATTTTGAATACCTGGTAAAATGGAGGAATCACCCAGTGGAGGATGCCAGCTGGGAGGTAGAAGCAGCTATACAGAAGCATGGGCAGACCATGCAGGAGCTCATGGACAGGAGCCCATGAAATATTTTGAGCCGAGGAGTATGATGCAGGAGCATCGCTCACTCATCAAGCGAGCTAGCGCGTGGAGCAGAAAAGACAGTTGGATAGTGCCAACACCAAATTTTGAAACACCTTGATGATTGTTGCTCCAAGCATTAATGAGTTAATGTAATGAAGCACACTTGTATTGTATTATAGATAAGAAGGCATTTAATAGTTTTAATGCTGTTAGATAGGAATTTATTGTAGATTTGATAGCTTCAGATTTCGAGAGGGCAAACGGAATATAGGCACCCTCCTTTGTACATTGTATTATTATTCTGGATTCATGCAAGCATTAAGAAGAGAAGAGCAGAGCAGAGAAATTGTGGAGAACACCCATGTACAGATTGAATTAATAGAAGAGAGTCTTTGATTCAGCTTCATGGTTTGTGTTGTTTCTCTGTGTTGATATTATGCTCACGTATGTTTTTGCTTTCTTTCATGCGTTTTCTTTGATATGTGCGTATGTGGTTTCATATTTGAATTGAAATCTGTGAGAACGAGGAGAATGAGTTTCAGTTGTTTCTCTGTCTGAGTCAGGAGATTCCTGCATAGAGTGAAGTGGATTTCATCCGCATAGAGTGCATTGATGAGGCTAGACAGTTGAACTCTTGTCCTCATCTGCCCAGATTTGAATTGGGTTATTAGAGCCATGCGAGTGAAGTGTAGGTTGGAGTCGAAATCTTAGCAGTTTTCCTGAGCAGAGGGAACCAGGGATTCTGTGACTGTGAGTGCACAGAGTCCGTGGGACTTCAACACTTTGAGAGCTATTGAAGATTGAGTGAGAAAAGCGTGGGAGAAAAGTCTCTGAAGGAGTTGGAGGACTTAAGCTCAGGAGGGATAGTTCCCTGGGAACACTGCGGGAACAGAACCAGGTGAGGTTCGAACTGAGAGGAGCTTTGAAGCGGAGGAAATCTCCAAGCAGGGGAATTGATGGACAGGTTTCGCAGAAGGAACTCGTGAAACCCCGCCGATCATTGGATTGTGGAGAAACTGTGGGGAAGTTAACCCGTGGACGCAGGAAGGATCAAAGCCCATCGGGGTTCGGACTTCGGTGTTTGCATAGGCGAAAGGTTCATACCTTTTGAAATCACGAATAGCGATTTCCCGAATCAACGGGAGCCGTCGATCAGAGCAAGGACAGGTGTCGCGAGATCCCGGGAGGTCGGGATTTGGCATTCGGAAATTCTTGTTGCAAAGGAATTGGGAACGGAGAAATCGCGATTCCGCGATCCCTGATCGCACGAGATAAGGAGGTGACATAGCTGAGTGGGACCACATGTGTTAGTGGAATCCAAGTGGCTTTGGATTGGAATTTGGGGTTCAGATATTTAGAGGTCGAGGGAATTAGGACCTCATATCGATCGATTTCCTGATAGGGAGATCCCCGACAAAGAGTGGAAGTGTTGACCCGTTGACCTTCGGGGTTCGGGGTTTTGTTTTACATGTGAATTGTGCCTGCGCGTTTTGTGATACCGCAAAACCCAATCTCCCGAGAAGCGAAGGGAAGATCGCCGAAGGAGTGCTGTGGGTAGAGAGAACTCCCGAGAGGAGTTGGAAGAGTTTATTTAACTCTTCGGGCTGAGTCTGAAGAAGGTCCTGGTGAGAGAGGGTTGGACCGTGAGGGTAGGGACTTCACACCATTTATGGTACAGGTTGATTACAAGTTGTTTGGACATCTTATTGTGACAGGTTATTTGTACAGGTTTGGTGCATGGTTGATGCATTTGTTTATGGTATAGTTTGAGGTACAAGTTGATGTATGGTACATGTTGGCACATTTTATTGGTACAGGTTGTTACAGGTTTATTAGAAGTTTATTGGTACATATTTACAATAGTATATCTCACAGTGATAGTGTGACAGTGGTTCCATCATTCTACTTCTACGTCAGGGTGGTTGGACAGGGCAAGGATAGGTGGTTGTATCCACCTTCTGGTTGTAGTCGAAGAACATATGGGGCTGTAGCCTCCTTCTGGTTGTAGCCAGAGAATTGGGGAGTTGGAGCTTCCCTTAGTTTGTAGCCTGAGAAGCTAGGGGGTTGTAGCCTCTTTTTGGTTGTAGCCAGAGAATTGGGGAGTTGGAGCTTCCTTCAGGTTGTAGCTTGAGAAACTAGGGGGTTGGAGCCTCCTTCCAGTTGCAGCTGGAAAACAAAAGAATTTTGTGCTTCCAATGAATGTAATTTTTAAAGACATATAAGAAAAAACATTATGTGGTTTTCTCCTGCTTTGGGTTTCCACGTAAAAACATTGGTGTACTGTGTATGTGTATGATTGCTCATTTGTTCATTGTTTATTTACTCTACAACTATTGGATGATAATGCTATATTGATATAACACTTTCATTTTGTGGTTAAAAATTATTATTTCTCTATTACTGATTCACCCCCCCTCTCAGTAATCCAACATGATGGATCATCATCAATGGAAAGAATAGTGTGGGAAAAAAAGAAATCATATTACTTGGTTTTATCCCATATAAATCCTTTAAATCTTTGAGGACAAAGCTTTTGAAGGAGAGTATTATGGTATGATACCAAGAGGGGCATATATGGGGTTAAATACATATGATATGATCCCAAAAGGGGGCATATATGGGGTTAAATATACATGTAATGTGTAAATGTATATGTAATCGGGTCGACCTAATAATAAAGGGGCCACATGTGCAATGTTTGAATTTGTATAAATAGAGATCTTGTATTCATTATTGAGGACATGTGATTTGTATGTATGAATGTATTTGGGTATTTGGAGGAGGTTCTCCTATTATTTAAGGAGTTATTGTGTATCTCATCTCTCTTCTCTATATTGGAGTTGTGCTTCATGCTCACATTGGTTTACATGGTATGTACTTCCGATTTATTATGCTATTTTTGGAGTTTTGATCTTATCATATTTGAAAATAATGTCATAATCCTCATATAGGAGACTAAGTTAGAAGAGATTGATATGTTAGAGATTGGGAAAAAGTAGTGGAAAAACAATACCAATACAACAATTAGAGCTACATGAGCTTTAGAAGGGATATGTACTCTCTAGGATGATTCAATGTTCAAGTTGGAGTTTGTTCAAAATACCCAACATTGGATCTTCACTTTCCTTACTCATAAAGATACATGTATGCAATTTCACGTCTTTAATGTCTACATGCCAACTCATTACAAAGAAAAGGAGGAATCTTGGAAATTCTTGCACTCTCTAAAACGTGCATAGGTTATTAGGAATAATATTGTGGGATGAGAATTCAATGAGATTATATCAAAATTTAAAGAAAAGAGAGGAGGAAGCATAATAAGATATCCCTTTAGGGAAATTATGGAGGATTTGATCACTGATTGGGATATTGTCAACACCAATCCTATCAAATGCAAATTTACCTGGAATAATAAGATAGTATGGCCTAGGCATATTGTGGCCAAGTTAGACATATTTATCATCCATAGTGACCTCCTCCTCCTAAATAATCAGATCATAACTTCTAATA
>JZKD02S1157958.1:544516-558481 GCA_000966675.3 Picea glauca | reverse complement strand
AAAACTTCAAAATCCTCCAAGTTCTGCAATTTATAAGTATTATTTGAAAACACTTTAGAAATCTTGAAAGGATCAATCCACAAGGCTTCGAATTTACCATGTTTGCCTTTGTCTTGCTTGGGTGCATCCCTCTTGAGCACTAGATCTCCCAACTTGAAATATTCTTTTCTTACCTTCTTATCAAAGGTTTGCTTAATATTTTGTTGATGGTCCTATTCTTTTTTAGGGAGTTGCTCTCTAGTCTAATGTACTTCTATCAACTGTTGTATCCTCCTGACCATATCATCAGGTTCTCCTTGGTAGTCCTAGAAGAACTTTTCTATAGGAAAGGAAAGCTGAGTAGGAAAAATAGCTTCAACCCCATACACAAGCTAAAAAGGAGAAATACCAAGTGACCTCTTTGTTGTAACTCTATCATCCCATAAGGAAAATTCCATCTTTGAGTCTCGTGCTTTCTTGTTGTCTTCTAACAACTTCTTGATGATATTTATGAGGATCTTGTTAGAAGACTCTGCCAAACCATTTCCTTTGGGGTAATAAGGAATAGAATGGACTATTGTAATCCCATACTATTCAAAAAACTTGATCAATGGTTCATCTTTGAAAGAATAAGTATTGTCAGTAAAAATATTGTTTGGACAACCAAATATTGACATGATATCTTCAAGAAAACCAATAATTACCTGATGATAGGTAGTTCTGGTAGGTATGGCTTCTATCCACTTGGTGAAATATTTAGTTGCAGTCAATATCCATTGGTGTTGACCACTTGATGCTGGATTAATTTCCCCAATGAAGTCTAGACCCCACTATTTAAAAGGTCCAGTAACCACCACTGGCTTCAAAGGAAAAGATTTGAGTTGTTGCTTTCCAGAAAACTTTTGGCATTTGACACAAGCTCTAATTTTTGTACAAAAATCAGTAAAAAGGCTAGGCCAAAAATACCTAGCTCTGAGGATCTTATAGGTTGTGGTTCTCCAAAAGTGATGGCCCCCACAGAAGAGACCCCATCAAAGAACATCTTCCAAATAGAGGTACTAGGAGGAGGAATTTCAAAAGAGATAATAGGTTGTTTTCTGATTTCAATAGGTGATTGAGGAGCATCAGTGAGCTATAATATAATGGATCCTAAATCAGTATCAACCGCAAAAATAGGGTGGTTGGTAGGATTTTCTTCATCACTGATGATGTAGGCTAGTTGTGTCTTCCTATAAATCCTTTTATGTTCTCCCCCAAATACAAGAATGGTGGCATATGAAAGGTCCATCTGCAAAGTTCCCCCTTGTATTTTAATTCAAGATCTTGACAAGAGCATCCCAAACTTAGGGGGGACATTAGCCACCGCAATATCCATGACCACACTTTTCATTGGCAATTGGAACATTGTAACAACCAGGTCTTGAACATCCCAAGACACTTCACCTTCCTAGAATCAAATGAGTATAGGTCATGATAAGTTTTTGTAATTTCCAGAACAAGCTCATCCATGACAGATTTAGGCATAAGGTTATGATATGCACCTGAGTCCATCAAGAAGTTGCACAAAAATTTATCATGAATGTTTAATGATGTGTAGAAAGGAGAGGAAGAGTCATATCTATCCTCTACCAAAGGTCCCATAATGACAGCTAGTTTTTCATCTTGAAGGTTGACTGAATCTGTGGAATTAGAGGAAGGCTCAGGCTATAGCATTTTGGAAAGATATCCTTTGAATTCCTCATTCTTAATCAGCTCCAAAAAAGGTACAGGGATTTTGATTTTTTGAATCTTTCTTTCAAATCTAAAAGAGGATGGAGATTTCAGAATCTCCCTAACTTCTGGGGCAGGGCTCTTAACCAATGCCTGGGGGTTTTGAGCATCTTTTTCTTTGTTGCTAGCTTTCAGAGCCTTAGCATAATTTTCTGTTTTAGTGGGCTGATCAGAAGTGCCAGTCTTTCCTTCTTTCATTTTTGACCTTAGGTTGTATTTATTTGGATGGTCATTGGTTTTTTCCCCTTTTCTCAATTCATTCAATTGGATGTTCATGAGAGACCCCTCATATGAAGATTGGGTTAAATGAGGAGATGAAGAGGTATCACCTAGACAATGGATTTATGGATCAGTTTCTTCATCCTCTCCTTCTTCATCAGCAACAAGGTTATTTTGGAGAGGGGCTTGGACTTTTTGATCATCCCTATCCCTATTTCTTTGGAGGACCTGAGGGGCATTATTTGGTGTTCTGAAATTACCTCTGTTATCAACATTTTCAGTGTTTCTGTAATTATGTTTTCCTTCAAATTTCAACTTTTCCATTTTAGTAGAAAGTGATTTTACCAATTTGGTTAGTTCATCAACTTGAGGATGGACAACAGAGGAATCAGAGGTTGAGGCTTTAGCCCTACTTTTTCTCCTATCCCTATCCAATTTTCCCCTAATCTTGTCAGCTGCCACTATGTTAGATTCTACCTCCAAGGCTGCATCGTGCATATGAGCTAGAGAGGTAGATCTTGTTTCTCTCAACAGGAGGCAAATCTCAAGGTCAAAAAAAACGGCATGGGTAATCTTGGTAGAGGTTTTTGTTGGGTTTATTTTAGCAGGGATTTTGTTATACATTTTGTTGAATCTTTTTGAGAAATCTAAAACAGATTCCCCTTCTTTCCTCTTGAGTGATCCAAACTCTGTGATATAATAAAGGAAATATTTTTTATCCCCCCACTGTCTCAATAAATAATCATCCAAATATTCAATCCCAACAGTAGATCTAGGAGTCAAACCCCTAAACCATTTTCTAGCCTCACCATCAATTATTTGTACAAAGACTCTCATCCATACATCTTCATTCTCAATGTTAATGTTGCCTACATAAGTATAAACGGCTGCAAGGTGTTCTTTTGTAGTTATGTCTTCCTCCCTTGTGAACTTGGGCATGTACTTAAGGTAGTCTCTAGCAGGGAGAGAATTCATAAGTTGAGGTAACATAAGAGGGGCATACCTAGCATCCACTATAACATCCATCACGTTTCTAGGAATGTTAGCACCAACCATTGGATTGTGAACTCTATGAGAACAAGGGGGAGACTGAATCTTGACATATACAACTGCAACTTTGATTTTAGGAGAAAGAGGGAGCTTGGATGGAGAGGTGTGAGTAGATGGAAGACTTGGTGAGGAAGATGGATAGGTGTGCTATAGGCATCAGGACTTCTAGCATCCAGGTGAAGAAAAATGCAGTCAAAAGATATTGAACTAAATTTAAAACACTGAACAACATTTACAACAACATTATAATCAAACATCCATTATAACACAACCATAACATCTCATAAGGATCCTCCAATAATGAGAATTCAAATTAAGAAGAAACAAGGTGATGAAAAGAGGTTGACTTCCATTAACCAAAATATCTCAGGTCTCATACATAAACCAGAGTACAACTCTGTTTAGTCAAAATATTACAAAATAGGGAGCTCTGCTCAACCATTCTAACCTAACCTAACATTCTTCTCATGTATTTATAACTAAAACAATAGCCAACAAATTGCGATGCGAGTTGGCCTTTCAATCCTAGGATTCTTCACAAAGATTTTCTAATCTAACATCTATACAAGTGGATCTAACATACTACTGGAATCAAGGAGCCTGTTGGCAAAAACTCTAACAAGATATAACTGTCATGATTTGCAATTGCTTGGGTGCATATCCTTCAATGCCATGTGTTTTTTAGTATGCAGAATCTACTTATTCTTCTCCCGTACTGGTTCCTTTTCCATATGTACCTTTTCATAGCTTTACTGTGAATTACCTTGTAGCTAAAAGTGGATGACTGCACTGGTAATTCGATAGCTTAACTCAACGCGGGCCCTTTACTGGAACATCTGTCAGCCAAATGGTTATGGGGAAAATGTGATTGGTCATGGATTGAAGGATGTGGGAGAAGGTGTCTAATAGGGAGATGGGATGAGTGGATGGCGGAGAAAAAGGTGATGTGTAGTGAGACAGGAAAATAGGTACAAGGGGCGAGAGGTATCGGGAGTGTGGAAGATAGGTGGCATGTAGTGAGAGGAGGAGTAAATACGTGGGAGGTGATGTGTAGGGAAAAAATTCAGAAAGGGGGGTGATGTGATAAGCAAGAGGGTGAGAAGTAGAGTGAGTGGAGGACAGGTGTAAGAAGGGGTGTGAATGGTAGAGTGAGTGGAGGACAGGTGTAAGCGGCAGTGTGAGTGGTATTGGAGTAAGAGGTGAGCGGGATTTTGGAGGGGGGGGTAGGTGGTAAGTGGAAATAGGARGGGGGTCYYRAAATCACGAGGAGGCACCACATTAGGTGGGCCTGASGTGGGAAAAACCGCTTTTYGGACCCCCCCCCCACCTRTTGTTAAAGGTATAAAGGTTGGGGGGGGATCTAAAACACGTCGAGGACCRTTGATCTRACAAGAAGGGGYYGCCACCGATGGAGATAAGCACRRGSRTTAGGMACTACAAGAYAAAACATCTTGTCCCTACACAACTTTGGTTAAAACAATGTGCATGCCGGGAACCTTAGAAAAATAATTATTTTTTTTAATCCCTTTGAAAACAATATTTCACTCTGCAAATTGAAACCCATGACAACTTCATGTGATAACACATCATGTTGTTGAATCCCTGGAAGGGAGGTGGACAATCAATGGAATTGTGATAGTGAAGGTGTACACTCCTAGGGTGGGATAAGCATGTGGGGAATGAGGGTCTATGGGTTGTGGGCGTAAGTGGCTCCTGGGAGAAAATACTTCATGTTGATCTGTGTGACTTTCTTGTTGTCCTTGCCAAGCCTAGGAATCCTTTGCTCGGTGGAATCCCTTGTTGTCTTTGCCAAGCCTAGGAATCCCAGCTCGGGGGTGACCCACTGTTGAGCGTGATGAACAACATTGTCTAAGGCTGGGAGGTTCATGTAAGGTCTGCACGCAGTTGGTGCACTTCATTTAAAAGATAATTACCCATTTTCTTGTTCATTTACATGTTGTGTATTTGTACTTACTATATTGATGAGTATTGCGTGTATATGATGTTATATTTATGGTTGTGTTTGTGATTACTGCATGTATGATTTTACTGTTATTTCTACATTAAGTTGTGTGATAGCAGAACATAAATCATCTATTAAATATTGGTATGTGTTATTGTCACTTCCACAAGAATACGTGTATGTACAAAATGTTTATGTCTGGTTAAAATTGCATTATATGTGTGTGTGTGTGCTTGAGCATGTTAGTTTTATGAGCTGATGTTGCTCAGCCTATTGGTGGCGGTTGGGAATGTCACAAAATGGTATTAGAGAAACAAAAAAAGATACAGTTGTTTAGGTAGTGTTACCCGACATAGGTTTGAGGGTTGGGGATGTTACAAAATGGCATCAGATCATAAAAACAAAGATACAGTTGTTTAGGTAGCGTTACTCGACATAGGTTTGAGGGTTGGGGATGTTACAAAATGGTATCAGATACAAGGTTTCAACACTGATCCTGGATGGGCCATGGTAGTGGTTAATGAAGCAGAGATTTCATAGTGAATTATTGTTGAAAGGAACAAAATTTGAAGTTCAAATTGTCCCCAGGTGCTAAGAGAATACCTTGGTCGTGTTATGAATCTCAGGAGGTATAACGGTTTATGGAATGGAAGTAGAGAAAGAAGCCAAAACAAGCATTGTGTTGGGCTACGAGGTTTAAATTTGGGCAGTAGGATCTATTCGGGAGAAGGCGGACCCTTCATAGTCATTAGATCTAGAAAAGGTGCAGGAAAGTTAACCCCTAAGTACTTCATACTTCATGACTTCGGCAAAGTTTATGTGTGATAGAGAATAAGGGGTCAACGCTCGAAGTTTCAAAGTTCTGGAGTGGATATACACCATAGATCCAGGGAGAAATGCTTGACCGTTGGATCAGTCGAAGATAGATCAGAACTGTTAGGTTAAGTCAAGAGTAAGAGGTAAGGAACAATGATGAAAAATAGATATCAGTTGTCATATCTGCATGCAATTGATTGTGATCCATAGATCTCACAACAGTTTGTGGGATTGGCGTTCGAGAGAAACAAAGTATGCTAAGGTAAAACCTTTTGAAGCCTGAAGTCCCGAAGTCTAGAGTTAATCTGGACCGTTCATCGAAAGAGACACGTGTCAGTCAGAATGGAACTTGGATGACCTTGTTGGGCCAAAATCAATCCGAAACATGGGGCCACTAGTCACCACCTTATATGTTGACAACTGTACCATGTGGACCCCAGAAGGTAAAGTAGTTTGAAAGTTTGGAGTTCAGGAGATTTCAGGAATGTAAGTGTAAAATCTTCTGAATCCCAAAGTCTCAAAGTGATGTGGCCTGCTGAAGTCACCAGGGATGACATGGACACATGAGATGTGTGCCAAGTGTCAGTGAGTTAGGAACCTTTGAATATAGAAATGCTAGTCATAACGTGACACATGTCATCTGCCACATTGGACCACGTGTCCGCTTCTAGTATTTTGCCACATGGCACTCTTATTGAGCATGGTTAGTGGGGCACTGATTGTCACAAGGGACACGTGGCATCATATCCCAAGGTCTGGAGACTTGACACTCTAGAAGAAAGGGTTCGTGACAGAATGGGAGGAAGAAATCCTCCGAAGTCCCGGAACCATGAAGTAGATATCAGCCATTGGATGCTGGGAAGCCGAGGACCGTTGATCCACCCCACTTTGCAAGTATGCTAATGAGTCACTCCGGGAGATTGGTTGTGATGTGATTTGGAAACTGCCGAAGCTTGTAGACCTGAAGACTTTATTGACCGTATATATTAACAGAGAATGTAGACCGTAGATACACCGTCCTCCATGAAATTGCCCATTCCAGGTTCTATGATGTTTGTGATGTGCGGAAAGGGAAATCTATGAAGCTTCAAAGCCCTGAAGTTTCAAGGCTTTAGATAAGAACTTATCAACATAGCACTTGGTCACATCCATGGTCACATGCGAGTTGAGGGTTGAAGAAAAAGGGGCTAGTGCCCGAAAGTAAATTTTAGAGAAGAACAGGGCTCAGAGACAGAGCCATGGGAATTCTTTCTCAACCAAGGACCCACAGAAAATGGAGTCTGATATTCTTTCTATTGAAGTAGATTGTTTAAGTTACTCTGGAAAATTATTAAAGATCGATAGCCTAAAAAAATTCAGTTGTCTACACATTTTTCAGAGTTAGCAATTATCAGAACCGGATTGAATTGTTACCTAGTGCAGAGAAATGGAGGAAGCACATGATGGTTACAGTCCATAGTGTTGGCGTTAGAAGTCACTCCTAGATTGCAGTAGGAGTAAGCCTGAGGCCCATCAGTTTATGTCACTATTTGTTGATAAAGGGTGATGAATGGAAGTAAACTTAGAACAATATCATTCTAACTCAGAAACTAGGCTAGGCATGCACAAGCAAATGAGGTCTTGGTTCAACTTCAGACAGTAAGCTGTAATAAGGGTGAGTAGGAGGAAGACTTCTGTGAAGAAATGCAAAGGGTTGTTATAGGCATCGGGCTTCCAATAGCCTATAGAAGAAAACTTTGAACACAAGAACTTCTTATATTCAAAAGCATAAACACTAAAAGAACATAACAGCGTTATAATAAATCCTTTATCATAACATAGTCACGACAATTCATGTGAATCAATCAATCATGAACCCTTTCAGTATGAGATCGAAACAAGATGAAAAAGAGAGTTTCCTTACATTAAAAAAGGAAATTTCATATACAGATACATAGCCAGGAAAACCATTGTTTCATTAAAACATTACAGTTGGGAGCTCTGCTCTACCATCCATGCATTACAAAAATACAAAAACTGAGTATATATACTCAGAGTAATTCACCTCCTTGGCCCCAGAAGGGTAGCTGAGCTACCTCATTTAAGGATTTACGTGAACATGATCTTCCTTCAGACTGTACACACAGCTTCTTGTCTGACACTGCTTCAGATGACACAACTTCTGTAGGAAAACTATCCATCGGAGTACCACGAACTGACTGCTTCTGACCCTTCCCATGCCTTCCATTTATGGATTGAGCTGAGGTCTCAACCACCTGCTCAATATTCATTAACTGCTTGTTCCATGGAGGGTGGCCAAGAATAAATACATAGAGAGTGACCACGCGTCATTTTTCCAAAGCTTGGAGGCCATCCTTCATTTCTTCAGGTTTCACTCTCAATGTAACCACAGGGCCATGCAACTGTCTTCAAGGAGGCTTTTACATTTCGTGTTTCAGGTTTCAGCGATTCCTGATGTAGTGGAGGAGCGACCCATTGTCTTTCAAAGTCCCGGTAGCCGGAATGCCGAAATGTCTCTTGGGGGGCTTTTACATTTTTCATTTCAGGTTTCGGCAATTCCCAATGCAGTGGAGGAGAGATCCCCTTGTATTTCAAAGTCTCGGTAGCCGGAATGTCGAAACGGCTCCTGGGGGGCTTTTACATTTCGCGTTTCGGGTTTCGACGATTCCCAATGCAGTGGAGGAGAGATCCCCTTGTCTTTCAAAGTCCCGGTAGTCGAAATGTCGAAACGGCTTCCGGGGGGCTTTTACATTTCACGTTTCGGGTTTCGACGATTCCCGATGAAATGGAGGAGAGGCCCCCTTTCTTTTGAAGTTCCGGTAGCCGAAATGTCGAAACGGCTCCTGGGGGGATTTTACATTTTATGTTTTGGGTTTCAGCGATTCTTGATGCAGTGGAGGAGAGACCCCCTTTCTTTTGAAGTTCCGGTAACCGAAATGTCGAAACAGCTCTTGGGGGGCTTTTACATTTTATGTTTCGGGTTTCAGCGATTGTCGATGCAGTGGAGGAGAGACCCCCTGTCTTTTGAAGTTCCGATAGCCGAAATGTCGAAATGGCTCCTGGGGGGATTTTACATTTCGTGTTTCGGGTTTCGGCGATTCCCAATGCAGTGGAGGAGAGACCCCCTATCTTTTGAAGTTTCGGAAGCCGAAATGCCGAAACGACTCTTGGGTGGCTTTTACATTTTGCGTTTCGGGTTTCAGCGATTCCCGATGCAGTGGAGGAGAGACCCCCTGTCTTTTGAAGTCTCAGTAGCCGAAATGCCGAAACAACTCCTGGGGGGCTTTCACATTTTGCATTTCGGGTTTCGGCGATTCCCGATGCAGTGGAGGAGAGACCCCCTATCTTTTGAAGTCCCGGTAGCTGAAATTCCAACCGATCCTGATCAGGCGCCATGTAGCCGAAATCACAAATGATCATTTCGTGACTTTGGCCACAAGAGATGATCCCATGCGCTAAACCTTGTGAAACTCCCCGACTCAAGCTTGCCTGATGACCGTTGATCTGTTCCATCTTTGGATCCTCGGCGTTGAAAACAAAATTCCTGCTCGCTTGATTTTAAACCCGAAATGGACTACTTCTGTGTGCTGGGCTTGGTTCTCATGACTACGGCCTTTGAATAAAACACATTTGATGGATTTTTGAACCCCATTTCTACGCGTTTACACCAAGGGCCCAAAATCGAAGAGAAACACCCCCTTGCAAGAATTGGCGCTAACATTAGGCTCCATGGGGGATAGAGTCATCCCTGCGATGCTCTAAAAACTCCTTCTGCAGTTCCAGTTGCCTTCTGTTGGGCTATGAAGTCATTTATTAAGCTGAAAATAAATAGAAAAACAGAGGAGTTGTCTAAGGCTCAAACAAAACATTTCTTCAGGAAATGCCCATTTACTGGGTCGTTAAAAACTTCTTCACCCTCCAAATCCTGCAACCTGTATGTGTTATTTAAGAATACTTCAAATATTTTGAAGGGCTCGATCCAGAGGGCATCAAACTTGTTGTGTTTGTGCCTATCCTACCTGGGTGCATCCCACTTAAGAACCAAATCTCCCAACTTGAATTCCTCCTTCCTGACCTTCATGTCAAAGGCCTGCTTGATCTTCTGTTGATGACTATGAGCTATGTCCATTACCTACTCCCTGACCTGTTGCACTTCCACCACTTGATGAACTCTTATGACCATATGGTTTGGCTCTCCTTCATGATCTTGAAAGAATTTCGCTACAGGTAAAGTGAGCTGAGTGGGAAACACAACCTCCATCCCATAAAAAAGTTGAAAAGGTGAGGTGCCGAGGGACTTCTTTGTTGTTACTCGATCGGCCCATAGAGCGAATTTGAGCTTTGAATCCCAGACCCTCTTATTGTCTTCCAATAATCTTTTAATGAGTTTGATTAGACTTTTATTGGAAGATTATGCCAGCCCATTTCCTTGAGGATAATAGGGAGTGGAGTGGATTAGTGAAATCTCGAACTGCTCACAAAACTTAACCAGAGGCTCAGACTTGAAAGAAGTAGCATTATCAGTGACAATTCTGTTGGGACAGCCAAATCTGGCTATGATATCCTCCAGGAAGATGATAATTACCTTGTGCGAAGCACTCCTAGTGGGGGCAGCTTCTATCCACTTGGTGAAATAGTCTGTTTCAATCAGGATCCATCTGTGTTGGCCACTTGAAGGAGGATGAATTTCTCCAATGAAGTCCAACCCCCACTGTTTTAAGGGTGCTGAAGCTATTACAGGCTTTAGTGGCAGAGATTTGAGCTACTATTTTCTTGAGAACCTTTGGCATTTGATGCAAGCTTTGACTTGTCTGCAGACATCAGTGAATAAGGTGGGCTAGTAGTACCCATCCCTGAGAATTTTGTGAGTTGTGGTCTTCTAGAAATGATTCCCTCCACAAAGGCCGCTATGGATATCAAACATAACTTTCTGGGCCTTCTGTGGGTTCAAACACCTCATAAACACCCCTAGAGGGTCTCTCCAGTACAAGACTTGGTCAATAAGGAAATATATGACCGCCTTGAGCTTTAAAGCTTCTGCCTTGCTTTTTCCCATTCCATCAGGAGGCTTCAACTCTTGTAGAAAGTACAAAATGTCTCTGTACCAGGTGCATTCTTCTAGTGATAAGCCACCCTAAGAGATTTTGTTAGACGACTCATCTTGTTGATTTCTTGAGCAAGCATTGATGAAGCTAACCCCCAAGGCCTTGCAATTGGATTCAGCCAACAGCTTGGCTAAACCCTGCCCTTTAACCAACTTGGTGGGATTTATCTCCAGGTCAAACTCAAGGATCTTGGCAATCCATTTACCTCTTCTCCCATCTATGTCAGGTTGTATAAGGATTTCTTTCATAGAGGCTAAAGGAACGTATGCAGTCACTCTTGAGTGCAAGACATAGACTCTGAAAGCTTTGAGATATTTCACCAATGCATAGGCCTGCTTATCCATGATCTCATACCTAATTTATACATCTCTTAATGCCTTACAGAAGAAGGAAATGGGTTTCTCTCGCCCTTCCTCATTTTTCTGCAATAAGACCGCTGCTACTGTATCAAAAGAAGCAAAAGAAAAAATTAGGAAATCCTTGGAATAATCTTGACTGATCAGCACAGGTGCCTCAGTCAATGCTTTTTTTATTTGGAAAAAAGATTCCCTAGGTTCAGGAGTCCATTTTACTTCATTTCCCTTTTTGATCATGGTTGTGATGTGTTTCACCAACTCAGCAAAATTTGAGATGAACCTCCTTATAAAGTTAATCTTCCCTAAAAAATCCTAAACTTCCTTTCTAGACCTGGGAAGTGACAGGGTCTGAATTGCCTCTACCCTGCTAGAATCAATTCTCACTCCCTCTGCTGATACTATATGGCCTAACAACTTCCCCTCCTTCATAGAAAACAAAGATTTCTTGGGATTTAAGGAAAGGCCAAACCTCTGGAATTTCAAGAAAACTTTCCTCAAGTGACATCAGTGCTCTATATCAGACCTAGAGAAGACTGTGATGTCATCCAGATAAATCACCACAAACTGATCTTTCTCCCCGATGAAGGCTATGTCCATGGCTCACTGAAATGTTGCTCCTGTATTCATTAATCCAAAAGGCATTCTGGCATACATGAATGTGCCCCAAGGAGTGGTGAAGGCTATTTTTTCTCTATCTTCAGACATGATTGATATCTGATTATAGCCAGAAAAACCATGAATCATGGATATTCTAGATGCACTAGTTACCCTCTGCAATATGTGTTCCATGTTGGGCAAGGGATAGTTGTCTTTCTTTGAGCTCCTGTTCATGTTCCTGAAATCAACACAGAGCCTGATTTCTCCACTTTTCTTCCTCACCGGGACCAAATTGGCCACCCACTTAGAATATCTCAGGGGGAAAATTATTTGGGCATCTATAACAACTTCTTCACTTCTCTCTCCATGACAGGCAACAAAATGGGATTTATCTGTCTTAGATTTTTCCTAAAAGGCTTAGCCTCTTCCTTCAGTGGGATCTTGTGTTCAATGACATATGTGTCATATGTCTTGAGGTCTTCATAGGTCCATGCAAACACATCAGCAAATTCTCTTAATAACTTGGTATATTCAGCCCTCTGCTCTTTGGTCAAACTGCTTGACAACTTGAGGAACTTAGGCTCCTCCTGAGTGCCGATGTTGCACTCCGCTGCATCAACATCTTCATTTGAAAACCTACCCTTTACTACCACAACCCAGATTGTAGTAGTTTGAAAAAAACGTGCCAAACTTGGGGGGAATGTCACCTACCATCTTCATGCAATGATTTGAAAACCTACCCTTTACACCCACAACCCACAGACCCTCATTCCCCACATGCTTATCCCACCCCAGGAGTGTACACCTTCACTATCACAAGTCCATCGTTTGTCCACCTCCCTTCCAGGGATTCAACAACATGATGTGTTATCATATGAAGTTGTCATGAGTTTCAATTTGCAGAGTGAAATATTGTTTTCAAAGGGATTAAAAAAAATAATTATTTTTCTAAGGTTCCCGGCATGCACATTGTTTTAACCAAAGTTGTGTAGGGACAAGATGTTTTATCTTGTAGTGCCTAATGCCCGTGCTTATCTCCATCGGTGGCAGCCCCTTCTTGTTAGATCAATGGTCCTCGACGTGTTTTAGATCCCCCCCAACCTTTATACCTTTAACAACAGGTGGGGGGGGGGTCCGAAAAGCGGTTTTTCCCACGTCAGGCCCACCTAATGTGGTGCCTCCTCGTGATTTTGAGACCCCCTTCCTATTTCCACTTACCACCTACCCCCCCCTCCAAAATCCCGCTCACCTCTTACTCCAATACCACTCACACTGCCGCTTACACCTGTCCTCCACTCACTCTACCATTCACACCCCCTCTTACACCTGTCCTCCACTCACTCTACTTCTCACCCTCTTGCCTATCACGTCACCCCCCTTTCTGAATTTTTTCCCTACACATCACCTCCCACGTATCTACTCCTCCTCTCACTACATGCCACCTGTCTTCCACACTCCCGATACCTCTCGCCCCTTGTACCTATTTTCCTGTCTCACTACACATCACCTTTTTCGCCGCCATCCACTCATCCCATCTCCCTATTGGACACCTTCCCCCACATCCTCCAATTCATGACCAATCACGTTTTCCCCATAACCATTTGGCTGACAGATGTTCCAGTAAAGGGCCCGCGTTGAGTTAAGCTATCGAATTACCAGTGCAGTCATCCACTTCCAGCTACAAGGTAATTCACAGTAAAGCTATGCAAAGGTACAGATGGCAAAGGAACCAGTACGGGAGAAGAATAAGCAAATTCTGCATACTAAAAAACACATGGCATTGAAGGATATGCACCCAAGCAATTGCAAATTATGACAGTTATATCTTGTTAGAGTTTTTGCCAACAGGCTCCTTGATTCTAGCAGTATGTTAGATCCACTTGTATAGATGTTAGATTAGCAACTCTTTGTGGAGAATCCTAGGATTGAAAGGCCAACTCACATGTCAATTTGTTGGCTACTGTTTTAGTTATAAATACATGAGAAGAATGTTATGTTAGGTTAGAATGGTTGAGCAGAGCTCCCTATTTTGTAATATTTTGACTAAACAGAGTTGTACTCTGGTTTATGTATGAGACCTGAGATATTTTGGTTAATGGAAGTCAACCTC
>JZKD02S1157958.1:502169-514285 GCA_000966675.3 Picea glauca | reverse complement strand
TCTTGGATAATTATTACTATGGTGACATAATCTTCAAATTCCTTCTGGATGCATTAAATATGTAGGAATTTAACTAGCCGACTACAGAAGTTAGGGTTTGCAAGGCCGTGGAGATAGAGGAGTGTTAGGTGCTATATTGTTGGACACACCGAAAACACTGAGAGGGGAGGGGGATGAATCAGTGTGAGGCTCTTTTCAAAACTTCTTACAAACAATTAATTAGCCATCACCATTCACAACATCATTACTCATTAATTCTATTCAAACTTAGTTGCTTGCATGTAAACATATATCAATGACATATATTAACAATATAGAACTATGCACCATCACAATAAAGAACACAAAGAACACCGGATATATGTATATGTTTCTTTTGTATTACAGACTACAATCCTTGGGGCTTATCAACACCAACTGAAATGAGAACCAACTCAAAGAGAGAACCAAATCTCAATGCAAGACCCCCATCCTGCAGATCTCATCACCAACTAAGAAGAGGAATCCAATCCTCTAGTACAAGACCCAACATGTAGACATAAAACAATATGTCAAACTGTACCAACAGTCTATACCAAGACAAGTGCAAGTGCATCAACTATGCACAACACAAATTGTCACAACAACCTGTCACCTCAACCTATCTCATTGATCTCATCATCCAAATCTGATCTAATCACAAAGATCAATCATCAAGTCAACTCTCAACCATATGCACAATATCACCAAGTTAACCAATAAGATACCTCTAGCAATACACCATACTCTTCATAAATCAAATACCATAAATCCTTACACAAGACCATGTGACAAAACCATACCTTTAATTATGTAGCAATCATCAAGACCTATACCATATCATGCAACAATTGAAACAATTCCAATATGCAAATCGCACGTGGTTACCAAATTGCCAACTTTCTACAGCTGCCAAATATGTTGCCGCAGTTTTGTTGTCGGGGTTTTTCTGTTGTGATTCTACTTCCGTGGTTCTGTTGCCGCGGTTTTTTCTGTCGTGATTCTTCTACCGTGATTTTTCTTCCACACTTTTTCTGCTGTGATTTTTCTGCCGCACTTTTTCTACCGCCAATCTTCTATATCAATAATACCTCCCAAATAACCTTTCACAAATGGATATTCAATATGCTCAAAGATCATGCTCATAAGAGACCCTTTCTCTCTTATTTATACTTCTCCAAGTAACTTCATCTAGGGTTTATTTTCTAACCAACTTACCAACCTTTCTTCTTTTTGGGGCTAACCCACTTCTAACCACTTTGTCCACTTACAACCACTTTATCCACAAATAGTAAAATCTCCACTTCTAGTTGCAACTAATTTATTTTTAATTGTTTTCTTGTTGCGACCACTTAACCCATGAATAACCACTTTGACTGGTCAACTTCTTCTAGGAGATTCTAGAATGATTTGACTTCTTTGACCTTCTAGGGGCTTCTAGACAACTCAGGAGGTTTCTCCAACTTTACATTTCCATAACTCTCTAACCGTGAGGATTTATGTGACATTCCACATATCACTGGAAATGGCATGACATATACTATTCATATGGAATAGTTTCTCCTTAAAATTCACTGGTCTTTATTACATTATTCATCAATCAAACATGGGTTCCCTAACCACACTACGAAGATACTCAAACACCTAACCATTTGGACTTCACAAAGAGTCTTCCTGTAAGGTCTTTCACCATAAGGGGACCACTTTGAGAACTTTATCCAAGAGTGTCTTCCTGTGAGGGATTTCACCATAAGGGGACCACTTTGGAGTTTATCCATTTGGTTCTTCCTATCAGCCATGACAAGACAACAATGACCAACCTTTCATCATCTGTCTATACATCAATCCATGACAATACATCACTATGACACCTCATGACATTATCCCTTGGACATCAATTACATCCATGAAAACATAGTACAACAATCAATACATCAATGATGTTACTATGCTAATACATTAACCCTTTGACATCAATGACAACTTAATGAAACAATCTCCTCCTTTGGCATTTATGGAAATACCAACATTGATGTCAACACCAATCATTAATGACAACATGTAGACATGGAAATTCTCTTCATCAATATTCATCTCAATCACATCAATGTGACTATCTCTCCCCCTTTGACATCAATGGCAAATGATAGTTCTCTCCTTGGGGATGTTCCCCCTATCTAGATGCCTTTGAGCTTCGTCTAAATAATCTCTCCCCTTTTGAATAAGGGATATCACTTTGATGCAATTTTGAAGACATATCGCTCATGCTCCCCCTGGAAACATGCCTCTATGCTCTCTCTCTCTCCAAGCATCTATCTCTATATCTTGCATTTGATGAATCTCTCCTCCTTGAATCATGGAAAGAAGAATAATTCCCCCTGTGGGTATGTCTCCCCCTATCTTCTCCGCAAGATGAAAAATATGTTGCTACCGCAATATGCTTCTGCTGCAAACGAATGATCTATTCTTCCTATGATGATCCTTAGATCTTTCCATGCATCAGACTCGTGCCATACCATACTTCATGAAGCAAAAAGATATGCCAACAGTGAATAGAGAATCATGAACAAAACATCAACCATGTACATCTTATGCCATACCATGTGCCAACCATGCACATCAACACCATTCAATAAGATCTCATCACAAAAGTATATATGCTAAGAATATGTGCCAAAAAGTGTACCAAGCATATATCAGAATCATTAACAAGTAATTCTATCAATGTATCAATAACATTGTTACACATGAAATTTGCACACCTAGGTACCTCACCCTAAGTGTTGTAAAGTGTCATATAAGTGTCTCATACACCTTGACACCATGCAATAACCTATGTCACAATCCCTAGTCAATGTGGAGGAGGGATATATTACATGTTGAGAAAAATACCAAGTACACATGAATTATTATTAATATTCATGGAAAAGAAATTGATTAAGTGTGAGAACCAAGTGCACATGAATTATTATTAATATTCATGAAAACGAAAGTAATTAAGTGTGAGAATCCACCTCACATTTGGTTTCCTATTTTTTAGGGAAGGTGGAGGATCTCATGGATGGTTGAAATATTTCCTCCTTAAAATTCTTGAGAGATATTTCCTCCCCAAAATACTTAAGAGATATTTTCTCCCTAAATATCTTAGAGATCCCTTTCTTAGTGCATCTGATGAGATATCCTCTCCATGGTGGTTAAGCCTCCAAATCCTATATAATGAGGGCTTTCCATGGAAGAGGGAGGAGATAGAGAAATTGAGAAGCATCTATCTTATGATCTCATAAGGAAGGATGGAGACATTGTGAAGCATCTAACTTATTATCTCATAAGGGAGATATCATTGAAGTATCAACATTCTGTGTGTGGATTATTTGAGCAAGGGTCTGGACAAAGGTAGCTTGGTGAAGTTGTTGCACTACATCCATGGATGTAAGCACCACTTCTTTCTCATTAATATAAATATATGCTTGGCCTATTTCCTTTAAATTTTGTGTATATGAACTTGTTTCTTTCATAGATCCATTATGAAGCTAATCATAGTAGAGTAGGAAGTATCATTGTTGTTTCTCATTGTACCACAGGACATTCTGAAGAACTTGGAGATCAAGATCATCCTGGATCGAGCAAGGACAAACGTCGGTAAAAAGGTATTTACTATTCTTCATTCGTCTTCTTTGATAGTTTAGATTTATGAAAAGGAACGTCAGTGTCCACAATAACACTTTCTGTCTTGGAGTTAGGGGTCTAACATCCAAGAGGAAATCCACTTGTCCACAGGGGGATTCTCCTAAAACAGAAATTGAAAACTCCACTGGGGAAGGACTCATATTTCTATTTACTTGGTTTGTCCCTGCCCTTTTACCACCTTTCAGATCAATTTTTCTATTTGTTTATGATCCATTATCTTTCTCCTACCTTCACTAACATTTTCACCATATTTTATGCATTCTGGGTGAATGTTTTGCAAATTTTTGGCTATTTTTCTAAGTTTCTCGGAGCATCAACTCCCCCCCCAGGCCATACCAGGGCGCTGCTATTTGGCCAGCACTCCCCCACAGTGTTTTAGGGATCTTTGCAATGCTACGTCCCCTTGAGACAGAGAGCACTAGTCTCCTTTTTGGAGGATTTCTGTCCTTTTCTGCTCAGATTTTCTTAGCCTATTTTGTGGAAGTATTTACCCAGACTTTGTGATTTGTTTGTGAAGTTATTTAGGTTGATATTTTGTGCTTATCACCCCTTATTGTCTTGATTGGAGCTTGAAACCTTTTCATAAATGTGAAAATTTCTCTTTCTAGCTGCTTGTTTTGTCGGGACAATTTGAGTGATTTTCTCTTTCTCCCTGTCTTTTCTTGGATTCTTCTCTGCATTTTATTTTTGTTCCTTGAATGCTTGATTGGTTGTATAATCCTTGAAAATGTTATTTCTTGTTATAACAAGTTTCTACTTGTTTTCTTTCATACCTCACTGCCTTGAGTGCATGCTTTGTTTGTAGCCCTTTTGCTTCGTGTCTTTTGCATCTGCATAGGAATCTTTCTCCTGATTGAAAGTAGTGGAGCATTGAAGGTTTTGTTTTTACTTTGTGTATACATCATAATCAAACAAAGAAGATAAATGCATTCTTTCTTTTGGGTAGTGAAACTAGCTTGCATTTGAAGTAGCGAAATTGCATGTTTTTTGGCATTTTGGGACATTGTGCATCTAGAATGATGAATGTTTTCTCCTTCTAGTAGAATAGCTTTCATCGAAATGAAAAGATTGCATATTCATCTCTTTGCATAACTTTTGAATCGGTCAAAAAACCATATTGTCCATGCCATTTTTATTTTGAGTAACAACAACCTTAAAAATCAAGTGCTAAACTAAAATTGATTAGACATTTTTACAATTTTCTGGTAGCAAACCTACATTAGATTAGTTGTAGGGATTTGGAATAGGTGTGAAAGATAACTTTCCAAAGCTGCAAACAAACATAGAATCTTGTGTTAGGGAGTGGTGAAATCCAATTGCTACATTTTGTCCTGGGAAGCCCTTCTCACACAAGGGTCAAAACTGAGGTCACATTGAGACTAGCAGAGTTACTCACCCTGCTTTGTTAGTCTTGGTGTAGACATTGCACGTATTATGGGGGTCGCTTGAAGGTATACCCAAAATAATGAGTGGAATACTTTCAAGTTGATTTTGGGCTAGATACCCTACCCTTGCATGTGGATCAAATTGTCAACTATTTCCCCAGGCATCACTGTTGTAGTTGGTATCCTTAGTGGCCTATCTCTTTAGGGTCTTTACACAAGGTGACTGTGGAGGGGAAAGTCTTCATGGTACCTAGAATTGACGTTGGCCAGACTCACTCGGGATCCTTGGAGGGTATACCCATGATTATGTGTGGGATCTTACACCAGGGTGTAAGTCCGTTAAGCAGGTCGTCAACATAACTTTTTCACCCTCTCTGTCTCAGCCCCTTCTTACTTTGTTCCCATGACATTGGATTTCATCACCAACTAGTGTGCTCATTGTGAGAATGTTTTGTTTGCTTGCTTGCTTACTAGATTTTTAGCGTGTGTTGTTTGTTCTCCCTAGTAGAATCTAGGTTGGATATTTATTTTTATGGCATTAGTTCCCAGAATGACCGATGAAGGAACCCCTTTTCCAGGGGAACCCTTTATTTTTCCTTCTTACAAAAATGTTGGTCCGCCTTACATCGCTACTTTGAGCATTCCAGGTCTCACAATTGGGTTACCAATATGGTTGTTTTCCACTCCGTTGATCTCAAATGCAGGTGCTTCATATGTAAGCACACCACCCACACATCAACCTCATGTCAACCTTTCTCCTTCTTCACCCGTTAGGTCTCCTTCCATTTCTCCTTCTTCGCCTAGTGAAAGCTCTAAAGCGAGTATCCAAGTTGATAAGAATAAGAAGAAATAGAAAGAGAAGAAGAATAAGAAATAGAAAGAGACCAAGCCTCCAACCATATCAGATGTTGGATCCAAGCAACCAACTATTGTTAATAGTACTAGGAGTGTTGATGAGATCAACAAGATTAAAATGAAGAATTTGAAACCCAAATTACCTTGCAGTCTTTGTAAGGGTGACCACTTTTTGAGGGATTGCCCTGGTGTTCCCAAGGTCTTATAAATGTGGTCCTCCATGTCATTGGCCCTTGCTGGACATGCTGGTGACACCCGATAACTAGTGACATTAAGGTTGGTAAGAGGAAGAGAACTGTCGAATTTCCTTGTATGTTATGCGAAGGTGATCATTATTCTCATCTTTGTCCTCGTATGGAAGAGGCTTATTCTCTTTTGGAAAATCTTCAAATTCCAATTGGTTATCGTAATATTCCCCCCAACCCTTCGTTAATTGATGGAATGGCCAATCCGGTTCCATCCCCGGTCAGTTCGGTTGACCAGGTGTTGAATCTAGTTTCATCCTCGGTTGAACCACTAACCAAATTGGCTAATCTAGTTCCATCATTGGACGACCCTACTCTTTATCGAAAGAGTGAAACCAAAGTGACTGATCTAGTCCCTTCATTGGTCAGTCCCACCCTTTATCCGAAGAGTGCCAAAGTGGTTACTCTGGTCCCTTCATCAGTCAGTCCGGTTGATCATGTCGTCAATATGGTCACATCCTTAGTTGAACCAGTTGACAAAGTGGTTGATCCGATCCCATCTTCGGTCGATCCCTCTCTCCCGTTAGAGAGTGCAATGCAAGCGGTCGATCCGTTTCCACCTATCAACCCCATTCTCCCCTTGGATAATGCAAACCAAGTGGTCGATTTGATGTCATTATCAATCGATCCTACTCTCCCTCTAGAGAGTAAACCCGATTCTGCCTACACTTTTCTTGTTGATACAAAATCTACCGTGTTGGGGGGAATTCCTCCTTCTCCTACAAAACCCCCTCCAAGTAATGAGGCCATCCTTTTTGATTGGGGTGTGATAACTGGACCTTGTCTTCCCTCTCACATACCTTTCAATATTGCAGTACAGGTTTGTGGTCGGGACGTCCCTCATGCGCTAATAGATGAAGGTTTGTCCGTTAGTATTTTGTCCTCTATTGCTTGGCAAGATTTGGGCTATCCTCAGCTTGTGCCGGTTACCCAGACTCTGTTCACTTTTAACAGAAGAACCAATCACCCTTTAGGATTCCTTCCTCAGTTTCCCGTAAATTTGGATGGTAAAACTGTCTTTATTGATGTTATGGTAGTCCAGGACCCCTTGGATTTCAATTTACTCCTTGGGAAAGATTATGTCTATGCCATGAAAGCTATCGTGTCCACTTTTTTCTGTGTGATATCATTCTCGCACGATGGAAGAATGGTGACTATTGATCAACTTTCATTCATTGGACTTGACTTGACCATCAACCCAATGACCTCCCTAAATAGGTCTTATATGCAGTCGGTATCACCCCTGCCACAGGTCAATTATGTGGCGTTGTCTCCCATGACTTCAACTTTCGATGACTTGGATCCGGTAGTTCACCTGGTGATCTCTTCGATAGGGCTATTGGAGCCTGATCTCCTTACCCCTTTCACGACCCTCGACATGTGTTCCTTCCAGATCATTCTTCTTCCATCCAGTGAAGATCTCTTGGAAGCCTTGACCGAGTTTTGTCCCTTGACATGGTGTCCTTCTAGAGCATTATCCTCTTGGAAGCCATGATCAAGAAGAAGCTATGAGCACAATTTTCCTCTCTGTGGCAAGCTCGTTAAAAAATGAAACAAAAGTTACGAGCATAATTTATCTTCTCTGTGACAAGCTCGTTAAAAAATGAAACAGAGGCCACGAGCATAGTTTTTCCTTTCTGTGGAAAGCTCATTAAAAAATGAAACATAGGCCTTGAGCATAGTTTTTATTTTCTGTAGCAAGCTCATTAAAAACCGAAACATAAATCTGGGGATTGAACCCAGAGTCTTGAGCATAGTTCTTTTCCTGTGTCAAGCTCATTAAAAAATGAAATAGTCACCTCTCTTGTCAGGTCGATTCATTCGCCAAATCTCGTAGATGTCGAGTTGAGTCTTTCGTTAGGTCTCGTATTTGAACCTTTTTTTCATCTACCTGTATCCTTTTTCTCCATCTAGTACAAAAATTGGTGACAACCTCAAAGTCAGTGAATGAATTGAAGCTTGGGGGGGACATGTCTCCAGCCTTTGATGATCATTATGGAGTTATGCCACTATCTTTTCAAAGTTGGGGGAAAAGTACCAACCATCCATGGATATCCCTACCTTTGGAAATTACGTTGGGAATTTACAAGCATACTTTAATTTTGTTTCAAGCTTGCCTAAAAATGAAACCAATATCGAGCTTAGTCTTTGTTCTTTCTCACGCTTGTAAATACATGAGAATATAACCGAGTAGACTTTTATCACTTTTTCAGACTCGTAAAGGTTATAGAAAAAAAGAACCCCTTGGAGTCTCCTTTAAGCTCTTTTCAAACTCTCTAAACATGAAAATATTGTTGAGTGATCTTGCTTCCTTTCACACTCGTTAAAAGGTTTGAAAGGGCATCTTTCAAGTGGTAGTTTATCTCTTTTTTGGCCTCGCAAGACTAACATTACGAAAAAGGACAACATTGGAGTCATCTTTAAGTTCTTTTCTAACTCTGTAAATATGAAAAATCATCAAGTTTACCTTCTCTGGACTCGTTAAACAATCATACATTGAAGGGCCCATATAGGACCAAACACTTACTTCTTTTGGTTCATCAAACAAAGGAAGAGGGACTTACCGAAGGTGAGTTATATCGAGTTATCCTCCTCGATCTCATTAAATAAAAAAGAGGTACTCGTCTATCTGGATGGGGGGAAAAATTGAAGGAAGCAAGCCAAGCAGTTTTTGGGAACATTACAGATCACTCTTATGGTTTCCCTTGAACACGACACTTTTTATTTGCATACATTTTAATCCATTGAACCTCTGCACTGAACCAATCCTCTAATTTTCTTTACTCCTTTGGGTCACCCGAAAAAAGTCACAGTGTCCACTGCATCATCATGTTTTGGTCCATGTCATGTTTATGCTATTGTGCCTCAATGTTCAAGGGAAGTATCTGCCTCGAGATTCAACCATCACAAATATCTTGTTTCAATACCCGTGTCAGTCCATGTTCATTTGATCTACCAATTTACATCTCTATGTCAGTTTCATGTTGTTGATGGGGGATACATCAAGGCCCTCCTGCGATGAGTCTGTTCCCATTGACTTCAACACATTATTTGGGAACTAGACTTAGAAACTAGTTAGTACCTTGGGACCTGCATGCCTCAATGGTAGGCCTCCTCACGTCTGACAGTGGGTTTACATCATTGACCTCTGATGGGATGATTCCACATATGTTCGACTTCATCTCATCTATTCACATTATTCACATTCGTTGGAATGTACTAGAGTACCTTGGGAATCATTGACATCAATGGTGATCTCCCTCGTGCTTGTTAATGGTTTACCTCATTGATTGGTAATCAAGTGGTTTCTGCAATGTTAGACATCAAGACATATATTCACATGGTTAGATTCATACCACATCAGGATCAGTAAGAAGACCCTAGTTTGAGTGTTCACTCTGATATCTACTTTACCCAGGCTACAAAAGGAGATCATTTCAGCACCATTGATATATATATTGTCACATAGATCCACTTTGTATTGGTCAGTGGCTATGTTTTTTCATCTCATAGATCCACTGTGTATTTATAGTGGCTATGATCAGTTCATGTCATGGAAGTATAGATCCACATTGTATCTTTGGTGGCCATACTCTTCAGTCAATATGATTATGGATCTGCAGTGTATTTAATGGCATCCATATCTTGAAAGTCTTTTATCACTCAAGCATAGGTATGCCTGCCTTGGGTTTGAAACATGTCATAACATTTGTTGTATGGTTGTTTGTAGCTTCTACCAGGTTCTCCAAGTCCACACCCTTGCTTTAAGGGTTTGTAAAGTGTTTCAACCATCATTCTCTCTTCTGACCTCACACTTTAGGGGGCATTCTGTTACACATGAAATTTGCACACCTAGGTACCTCGCCCTAAGTGTCGTAAAGTGTCATATGTGTCTCATACACCTTGACACCATGGAATAACCTATGTCACAATCCCTAGTCAATGTGGAGGAGGAATATATTACATGAAGGGCAAAATACCAAGTACACATGAATTATTATTAATATTCATGGAAAATAAATTGATTAAGTGTGAGAACCAAGTGCACATGAATTATTATTAATATTCATGAAAAAAAAGTAATTAAGTGTGAGAATCCACCTCACATTTGGTTTCCTATTTTTTAGGGAAGGTGGAGGATCTCATGGATGGTTGAAATATTTCCTCCTTAAAATCCTTGAGAGATATTTCCTCCCCAAAATCCTTAAGAGATATTTTCTCTCTAAATATCTTAGAGATCCCTTTCTTCGTGGATCCGATGAGAGATCCTCTCCATGGTGGTTAAGCCTCCAAATCCTATATAAAGAGGGATTTCCATGGAAGAGGGAGGATATAGAGAAATTGAGAAGCACCTAACTTATGATCTCATAAGGAAGGATGGAGACATTGTGAAGCATCTAACTTATGATCTCATAAGGGAGATATCATTGAAGCATCAACATTCTGTGTGTGGATTATTTGAGCAAGGGTTTGGACAAAGGGAGCTTGGTGAAGCTGCTGCACTACATCCATGGCTGTAAGTACTACTTTGTTCTCATTAATATAAATCTATGCTTGGCTTGTTTCCTTTAAAGTTTGTGTATATGAACTTGTTTCTTTCATAGATCCATTATGAAGCTAATCATAGTAGAGTAGGAAGTATCGTTGTTGTTTCTCATTGTACCATAGGACCTTCTGAAGAACTTGGAGATCAAGATCAGCCTGGATCGAGCAAGGACAAATGTCGGTAAAAAGGTATTTACTATTCTTCCTTCCTCTTCTTTGATAGTTTAGCTTTATGAAAAGGAATGTCAGTGTCCAAAATATCACTTTCTATCTTGGAGTTAGGGGTCTAGCATCCAAGAGGAAATCCACTTGTCCATAGGGGGATTCTCCTGAAACAAACATCGTCAACATGCCAACCATGTGCCTCAAACAAGTGTCATATCACATATCATATGACTCTATCATAATCCACGTGCCACAAACCATTTGTCAAGATATGTATCTCAACCATCAAGCATCAAATAATGTACCAACCAAGCACCACAACAAGTGTCCCAACTATCGCATACATCATGTATCAAAGTATATGCTAAACAAGTAATACCAATGATGTAATTTAACCAAGTACTATCACCCAAAATCATCTGCCATCTACAAGTGCATCAACCATGCATCAAACATGTACTACTACTTGCACCATAGTAAGTGCATCAACCATGCATGAAAACATATAATCATGAAGACCTGCAACAAATCATGTCAGACCCTACAAAACATAGTTATATCATCAAAACATGATGCAACTCATTTGCATAGCCTTCTTTTCCAAGGATTTTACCATAGGTACGCGTCTTTTTCCACAGACATCTCGCGTATGTACGTGACCTTTATATAGGCCAGCTCGCATATGTACGTGACCTTTATATAGGACAACTCGGGTATGTACAGGACTTCTTCCACATGAGCCTATGTATTCTTATGAAAATGTCAAGCTTGAGCTTTCCTCATGGTTGCCTTTTTGTTCTGGTTGTTTAGTCTTCTTCACCCACTTATGAAGGTGTATCAACTTCTCAGAACTTGAGCTTCGAGCTTCTATCTTTTCAACATTGTCTTCCTTCCTAGCTTCATGTGTTCTTCTTGTAATGCTATATGAAGAACTGCTCATGGAATTTCATCTTGTGTTCCAACAATCCTGGGATTTGTGGCCAAACCCACTACAATTGTACCATCTCATGGTGTGACAATGAGCAACAATGTGTCCCACTTGATTACATATCCAACACCTTAGGGTGTTATGAAACCTTCCATTATCTTTCCTTGCATAATGTCTACAATCCAAAGCTTTGTGACCATATTCATTACATGATTAGCAGTGACCATGAAAAACATTTTCATACCTTTTCTTTGGTGTCCACCATGAAGGTGTCTCTCTTTTGAATTT
>JZKD02S1157958.1:418809-438172 GCA_000966675.3 Picea glauca | reverse complement strand
ATATTTTCACCTCAAACACATGAAAAAGAGAAAATACTCAAAAAGTAGGGGCTTTCTAAGGGTTGAAGGTCATAAAAACCCACAAGAAACAACCACCTGTAATTTCTTTGGAAGAATGATATAAAAATTATAGATTTGTTATTGAATCGATGATTACCATTTACTTCCATTTATGATGTAGAAGGATAGTTCCCAAAGTCAACATTGTTGAAAAAAACCTAAGGGGGGTCTTGAAATTTACCAAAGGGAGTGGGTTCCCTTAATGAAATTATTGTATTTTTCCTAAGTTTGTATGATTATAGAAGGATATGGTTCATTTTCCCTAATTATCATGTAAATGGATTATTTAAACAATTAGTTGGGTTAGTGTGGATTTTCCTAAGTATGGAGTATTCGATCTTATTGATCATCGTATGTATGTAATCAAGAATAGAGAGCAGGTCAAAATAGATGGTAGAGGAGTGTTATTGTTGTAATAAGTTGTAGGATTTTAGGGATTTGTTCTGGTAGGTATGGAAGTTTATCTTCCACATAAATATGTAATCCTTTGGGCATCAACAATGGCCAAACATAGTGAAATCAGGCCAAAATGAGATATTGGGCCATCCAAAGTATGATGGTTTCTGAGTTATAGAATCCATGCACATAGTTGTATTAATGAAATGAGTGTATTTATGTTCTTCCAAGCATTGTGTATTTGAATCTTGAGTTAATTCATGTGTGTAGAATGAGTCCATAAAGATTATGTGTGTGTATAACCTTGTAATAAAGAATAAAAAATGAAGACGAGATGATTGTGTGTGAACAATCAACCCTATTGAATTTGAGCCGTATCTATATGATGAGGAGTTTGTGCAATCAGGAGTTGGACGAGATGATTCTGCTGAAGATAAATACATGAACCAGATCAAGGGAAAATGAGTCGAAGTTTCTATGAACTTTGTTGTAACTAGAAGTACAATGGAAGTGAGTGAGAATGTGTCAAGCATAAGATAAAAAATATATGATCGTTGATTACAAAGTGATCAATTATTGAGAGAAAAGGACCAGAATGGCCTTAAATTCCCCAAAGGAACAATGATTAAGTGTCCTGGTGGTTCATTACCCCAGCATCTGGTGGCCTGCTACACTGAAACAGATTTAGAGTTGAGTAAAAGTAATTGAAGGAAGACACAGGTGCCTAGTGCCTGGTTAAACCGAACCAGGACCAACAATTTATGGTGCAATGTTTAAATTCTGGGGGCTCAGTGGTCTGATCATCCAGTGGCTGATGGACAACCGGATCGAAGTTAAATGTTTGTAGCATGAGGATAAAGTGTGGGTATACTGGTAGCCCAGTGCCCCGTTGCCCTAGTGATTCAGTTTCCCAATGGTCGAGACACATAACAATGAATATTGTAGAGGAGAATCGTTGTCCCAGTGACCCGATTGTTCTGGTGATTTGGTGACAATTAACTGGACCAGAACAAAATTTTAAGAGAAAAACATTAAGGTGGATCGACGACCAATTACAACAATTTAATTGGAAGGCAATTAGGACCGGTTACAAAGGATTGTTTTTAGCCCTGTTCAAAGAAGGGTTTAAAGAAGAGTTAAGGTACAGGCTTAGGGAATCCTTAAGGGGTTTGGAGCTAACCCATGTGGACATTATTAAAGGAGTAATCCATTTTTCATATGTGCTTGGAGATATAATGCTCAAGTTTTGGATGTTAGATAAATCCAACCATCCATGCATTAGAGGATTTTTCTATAGGTTAAAGGGATTTGAACTATGTCAATTCGTATCAGAGCATTATCCCCTGCCATCATTTGGTATCAGAGAATAACAACTCTCTTTGGGAAGAATAAATTAGATTTCAAGAGATGCATGAGTCAAGAGGAATTAATAGATGAAGATGTGGATTGGAGATACAAGTCTATTGAGGTAGAAAAACATGAACGGGACATTGGTGGCGAGCCTTACAACTATTTAATTTGAAGAAGTGAAGAAAAAGAGAAACATAATCTCTTTAGGAAGTGAGAGGAACTTAGTTGATGAAGATAAACATGGGCCTAGACCTATGAGAGGATTTGCAATAGAGGATATGAAAACAAGAGAAATTCTAGTGAGTGAAGCCATATAAGATAGTTTTTTTGGCCCTTGGTTATGGAAGGAAGTGAAGAACAAGGAAGAAAAGGTGAAAAGCGAACTTCCTGGAAGACATAGTGATTGTCACTAGGTCGAAGTGAGCAAAAGAAAAGAAAATATGCAGAGAAGTACGGAAATGCAAGCTGTTGGACGAGGAGATCGAGGATGACAAATCAGCAAGGAATATGGATTGAGGACAACTTAGCAAGTGGAAAAATCCACCATTGGACACTTTAGAGCACTACGTGAGAAGAAAGGAAACACAAGTTGGCGAAGCCTTGAAAACACGGTTCAAGTTGACCTAGTGTTTTAGACACCTAGGGTTTTGGTATCTAGGGTTTTGGACACTTAGGTTTTAGCCTAAGGATGTTGGTGAATGATTGTAATGTATAAATAGATGTCTAAAGGGCTTAGTTTGGGTTGGTGCTTTTGGTTGGTACAATATTGTTGTTGATCTAGCTCTATTGTTGTGGTGAGATATTATTGTATTGAGAGAGAGAAGTGCTAAGTGAGAGAGGCTTCTAGTATTGTAAGATCTTCAGCTATGTGCGAAGGTCAATCCTTGCAAATGGGTGCACAGGAAGGGAAGAGAAAGAGAGAGAAGAATGAAGATTTTCTAGCTGAGAGCGTAGACAAGAACTGTATGATTTACCTTAATAAATCATAAGTATAGTTCTATGGATGTAGCCCTAGAGAGAGGGTGAACCACGTATATCTTGTGATGTGTGCGTTATTGATCTTTGATCTCTGTCACTGTTATATTGTTATTTTCATTGCCGTGTTATATCAGATTTATAGCTGTGAAGGATAGATCTAGCTTGATAAGTGATAGATGCATGTTGTGTTACTATTGTACTAGATCCACTTGATATTCCCCTAGTTGTAGACATCTCTATCCTACAACCCCCTCATAGTTGCATCAGGTGAGACTACATTTGCTTCGCAGGTGCTTCCGAAAGGGCCAGTAGCTAGGGCTTGTTGGTGCGCTCTTGGAGTGAACCTTGGGTCTGCCCCTGTGCCAATAAATGGTTCAGTTGTCGGGACAGAAATCTTCATGAGTGAATGTCAAGGTGGTTCCCATCGAAGACAGAGATTCAGAAGTGGATAGAAGATCAAGAGAGGGACTTCGTTGAAGCCCAGAACATGAACCCTAAAGCTGAGTACTGAAGATTGGCTACAAAGATACATCTTCACCAACATTCATGAGATCTTCTTTGGAGGAATCCATCAGGAGTTGTCTGAGTGGTTGGCTAGGTTAGCAGATACCGAGTTCGAGATTAGATCGAGAACCCCTGTGATTTGGATGTTGACGCTGATCCAGAAAGTCAAAAGAGTCGATAACGCTGTATCCAGAGCAGTAGATCATTGGTTTGACAGTACCATTGGAGGTTATATCATTGAGTTTGCTGTTAACGAAGTAGAATCGTATAGCCAAGCCGAGAGATACTTTTTCAAAGGACCCAGAGGAAAATTTTTATACTTTCTGAAGCTGAGAATCAAGATGTTGTTGCATGAAAAGAATTTCTTGAAGATACAGTAGATCAAGTGGATTTGAAAAGACTAATGTTCAGCAATTTAGACAGCGATAATGACACAGAAGCTGGACATACATGTAGTGGGAGAGTATTTAGAGGGGTTCACCTTGAGAACCTATTTAAGAAAAACTATGGGGAAGAGGGTTTCTATAGTGGAGAAGAGGCAAATCTGACAAATGGAGAAGCCAAAGAACCTCGCCAGGACGAGACCGAAACTTCAGGAACCGCGTAAATTGTTGAATTAAGTACTGCTAATCCTCCTGTTATTTCCGTAGCACTAGGTAATCAAAATAATCAGAACCACCAGAGTCCTCAGAGTACTGTTACTAGTAGCTCAACATCTACTCAGACAAGAAAACTAGGTATCTCTATGGAAGATGAGATGAGGCTCCCTATCTTTACGGGAGATGGATCTGAAGATCCTGATTAGCATTGGTTTCTGTGCAAAGCCATATGGAATATTAAAAATGTCATCGATGAATCTATTAAAAGGACCCAGTTCAGCACTACCCTAAGGGATCATGCACTGAGCTGGTACATGAAGCTTGTCCAAGGACTTGCGTAACCTAAGACACTGGGCAAGATCAAGAATGCACTGATTGCAGAGTTTAAGAAACCTAAGTCAGAGTCTCAATGTATTACAGAATTGAAGGAGATCAAGAAGAAAGTAGCTGAGCCTATTTAGGAGTTTGATCAAAGGTTCAAGACCTTAACAGGCTAATTAACTTTTCAAATCCTAGATGAACATAATAAAGAATGGTTCATCGCTACCCTTTTACCACACATCAGAGTTCCCCTGATGCAACAGAAGATTTCTTTGCAGAAAAAAGCATTGGAGATCACTATGAATCTTGAATCATCCCCTATGTGAGAGTCCAACTTAGGTATAAGCCAGATCTTGGGCCATTTGACTAGTTTGTCTCTGCAGGTCAAGGATATGAAGAAGGACAAGGGAAAATATAAAAGAGAAGATACCTGGTATGCAAGATGCAGATCGAAAGGCCATGATAAGGAACATTGTCCTTTATTCCATGAATATTTGGCCTCAGGAGCACCGATCCCCTTGAATAAAGCTAACTTGCTCTGGTGCGAAGTATGCAAAAATAGGCATCGCACAGGTGAGTGCTATTACATGCAAAAGTATGTTTAGAATCCCACAAATTTATATTTCACATTCTGTAAGTCTGTGGGGCACGATGATAGGGATTGTAGGGCCTATGACCTTATGCATGAAAGATCGAGGGACACATACAAAATCCAAGGCGAAGCACAATAAGAAGGAACCACTCTATATTATAACTCCCCAGGAAGAGGAAATTTCAATCCTAGTGGTGGATACAGAGGAGGAGGAGGAGGAACGGTCCGAGGCTAAAGACAGATCATATGTTACAATTTCATGCAACCAAGACACTTAGAAAGGGATTGAAAGAATCCTTGCACTAAATGCAGTTATTGCAGCTCATTCGACCATGTTATAGAAGATTTCCCTGTGCTACTAGCTAAGATGCAGAAAAGATGAGGACATTAGCAGAACCCACAAGTGCAATTGATATATTCTAAGCCTCGCAGGGAAGACCCTAAATTTACTATTGTCACTCGAGGAGGCGCTGCTACAGGAGAGGATAGAATGACTCAAGGAAAGATTGCAGAAGACTCAGGTATCAAGAAAGCTGCAGAGAAGACCCAAACTTTCGATGCAAAGAAAGAAAGACAAATCTTTGAGGAAGCAATATAAGAGTTCAAAGCAGATCAAGGTTCCTCATCAAAAATACAACCAGAAATAAAAGAATATGGAATGCCTTAGGAATTTGATCAATCTTCTTCGCCACAGGAGGGAAAAGAGGTAAGCAAGCTCATGGAATTTTTATGCACCTGTGTTAAGTTGATTTAGGATAAAGGCACTGTACAAGAGCTACATAAATTAATCAAACAGTATGAACTAGGAAATATAGACCCCTTACTGAATAGGGAAGTACATCAAATCAGAAAAAGGAGAAGGAAAAATAAATAATTACACTTGAATGCTCAAATAGGAGAGTATGATATAGACTGTGTGGTCCTCGACTTAGGGTCGGAGGTCAATGTCATGATGAAGCATACTTGGGCACTAATGGGAAAACCAAAGTTGATCTACTTCCCTATCAAGCTTAGGATGGATAACTAGCATGCTGTCATCCCCTTTGGCAGATTGGAACATGTCTCTGTGGACATCGATGGAGTGAGAATGTTCACAGATTTCGAGGTAATTGAAATTGTTGATGATAGTTTTCCTTACCCTGCACTGTTAGGAATTGATTGGACCTTCGATAACTCCACAGTGGTTGATTTGAAGAAAATATGTATCACATTTGAAAGAGATGGCCTTCAAGTCATTGAACCCTTAGATCCAGATGAGGGTCAGCGATACACAGAGCTCATCATAGAAGAAGACCACGCATACAAACTGGAAAACATATACAAACTGATAGCTAGACAACAGGATTACATCAACACTACAACCAATGAGAATCTAAGCTGGCAAAGTGACAACGCGTGTTCATCAGATTCAGAAGAAGCACCAGAGAACTAGCAGAACCAGATGTACGAAGTATCTACCAGAAGATGTGTCAAATTAACCAAAGAAGTTCACTAGATTGGCACAACAGTAAGTAACTTACCCACATTTGATGGTCTGAACCCTTTAGAATCCTTCCTATCAGATTTTGAAGCAAGTGTACTGACACAACAAAGGCTGTTGAAAATGAGCAAGGACCCTGACCACTTATCAAGGTTGGAACATGGCGAAGAACCCACCAGTTTGGAGGATACACTACTATATGCACAAATGCTCGCCATTATAAAGATTGATGACCACTTCGTAGACATAGTCTAGTTCCTGTCAACAGGAATGGCACCTAGTGAGTATACAATTCCCCAAAAGAAACAACTAGTGGTGTGCACTGCAGACTTTTCACTGATAGCTGGTCAACTATACAAGATGGGACCCGATGAGATATTAAGGAGGTGTGTTATGGAGATAGAGCGACCACTGATCCTCACAGAATCACATGAAGGCATCGCAAGAGGACATTATACAGGGAAATAAACTGCGTAGAACATTTTTTAGAGCTAGCCTTTGGTGGCCTACCTTACACAAAGATGCTAAAGATTATGCCAGAGCCTATGATGTATGCCAAAGAGTTGGAAAACCATCCCAAAGAGATGAGATGCCATTGGCACCACATATGACCCTACAAACATTTGAAAAGTGGGCCATTGACTTTGTGGGACCCATAAACCCACTAGGAAAGCACACAAGAGCAAGGTACATAATTACTGTGACAAAATACCTGACTAGATGGGTTGAAGCAAGAGCAGTAAAGGACTGTAGTGCAAATATAGTTGCACGCTTTATATTTTATGACATAATAACCAGGTTTGGATGCCCCAAGACCCTTATGAGTGATCAAGGCACACACTTCATCAATAAGACAGTGAAGCCCTGACTGAGGAATTTGCAGTACATCACCAGAAGAGCACACCTTATCATCCACAAGAAAATGGGATAGTTGAAGCATTCAACAAGATCTTGGAGACAACATTAACGAATATTTGCAGTGTGAACATGGATGACTTGGATTTAAGAGTACTTGCAGTACTATGGGCCTATAGAACCACTTCCAAGAAATTAACAATGTGGAGACCTTTCAAATTGGTTTATGGTCTTGAAGCTGTTGTTCCAATGGAGTATTTAGTACCAAGCTTGAGAATTGTTGCATTTACAGACATGGATGATACTGGCGATGTTCGCTGGAGGCTTTCACAGTTGGTTGAACTGGAAGAAGATAGATTTATTATAGGATTCCATCAGCAGGTTGAGAAGGAATGAGAGAAGGCCTATCATGACAGGCACATCAAGAAGAAGGCATTCAAGCAGGGTGATTTAGTATTACTATATGACAGTAAGTTTACAAAACATCCAGGGACGTTTAGGACGCATTGGATTGGAACATATGAGGTTGCCTATGTTCAAGGGGGAGCTGCGCAGCTGAGGACATTGAACGAAGAGTGGAAGGAAGGATTAGTGAATGGGGGTCAAATAATGTTGTAATATGACAACCAAATGCCTCACAGACCTCAGTAAAAGAAAGAATAAAAGGGTCTAGGTAGTAGGTGCAGTTGAAACTGTGTAAAGACATAGAAAAGATAGTCTACACAAGGATGGGAAGGAGGCATAGAGTAGAAAGCAAAGGCTGCCCTATGCAGTCCAAAGTCGAAGTAAAATAGAAGGATCAAATCTGAAGTGCCTCAGGACGAGTCACAGGTGAGTGTTGGGGGCTTGTTAGCCCTTGTTTATGGAAGGAAGTGAAGAACAAGGAAGAAAAGGTGAAAAGCAAACTTCGCGGAAGGCACAGTGACTGTCACTGGGTCGAAGTGAGAAAAAGCGCAGAAAATATGGAGCGAAGTACGAAAATGAAAGCCGCTGGACAAGGAGATCGAGGATGACATATCAGCAAGGAATATGGATTGAGGACAACTCAGCAAGTGGAAAAATCCACCATTGGACACTTTGGAGCACTGCGCGAGAAGAAAGGAAAGACATGTTGGCGAAGCCCTGAAAACACGGGTCAAGTTGACCTAGGGTTTTAGACACCTAGGGTTTTGGTATCTAGGATTTTGGATACTTAGGTTTTGGCCTAAGGATGTCGGTGAATGATTGTAATGTATAAATAGAGGTCTAAAGGGCCTAGTTTGGGTTGGTTCTTTTGGTTGGTATGATATTGTTGTTGATCCAACTCTATTGTTGTGGTGAGATATTATTGTATTGAGAGAGAGAAGTGCTAAGTGAGAGATCCTTATGGTATTGTAAGATCTTCAGCTATGTGCGAAGGTCAATCCTTGCAGTTGGGTGCATAGGAAGGGAAGAGAAAGAGAGAGAATAAAGAAGATCTGCTAGCTGAGAGCATAGACAAGAACTATATGCTTTACCTAAATAAATCATAAGCACAGTTATGTGTACGTAGCCCTAGAGAGAGGGTGAACCACGTATATCTTGTGTTGTGTGCGTGATTGATGCTTTGATCTCTACCACTATTATATTGTTATTTGCATTGTTGTGTTAGATTAGATCTATAGTTGTGCAAGATAGATCTATCTTGATAAGTGATATATGCATGTTGTGTTGCTATTGTACTATATCCACTTGATATTCCCCTAGTTGTAAACATCTTTGTCCTACAACCCCCTCATAGCTACTTCGGGTGAGACTACATCTGCTTCGCAAGTGTTGTCGAAAGGGACAATAGCTAGGGCTTTTTGGTGCGCTCTTGGAGTGAACCTTGGGTTTGCCCCTGTGCCAACAAGTTTCAATAGGAGAAGATAAATTATAATGTCCCCTTCCAATTGATGAAGGATGACTAAATAGCCTATAAGAATTCTGTAGGCTATAGTCAACAAGGAGAAAGGGAGTCAAAGAGGTTTATTTGGTGTCACTGGGTTAAAAGAATGACAAATTCTAAAAGTGACATTAAATAAAATAAATAATTATATTTAATTGGAATTGGAGGGAAAAATAATGTAAGGGCTTGATTTGGTAAAAAATGGGAAAGATCTAGAAGGCCAAAAGGAAGGATAAATAGAGGGGTAACCCTTCTATTTGGGATTGTGATTTGATATCTTATTGGAGTGATCTTGTGGCCAATGTTTTCGTTGGGGTTTTGGGAAAAATCCTTCCACTACAGGTTTAGTTTCAGTGGTGAAATATCCACCATAACTAGACAAAGAGGAGGATTCATCTAGATTCCTCATTTGTGTTCATTCTGGTGTTTGGTTTCATCTTGGAGAATCTTTGGAGGCATATCATCTTGCACAAGGTATTTGCGACATTTTTCTGGAGGAGGTCGATTTTTAGATCCACAGGTTCCAGGAGGGTTTTGTATAACTGGGGAAGGAGCCATCCATGTGGGTTGAGCATGGGTTGTCTCATGAGGCTTCGCTATATGCCCCGCGGTCATTCCATGAGGACCTCTCTGAATTGGGTTTTGCAGTAGTTCATCTGACCAGGTATGTGAAGCGTTCATAAGAGGTTGGAGGGCCACCTGCAGAGTGGACATTACTGGAGTAGATAATTGTAGGACTTGGAGAGCCTTGGATCAATGGACATCATAGACTGACATCATTCCAAGTTTCTTGTATCATTTCTGTAGTAGATTGTGTAGATTTCTGGAACCCATTAGATTTGTGTGATTAAGTCGAGTATTCTACAATTATTATTACATCCATTAGACATCATTTTACTAATTTTGGGAGTTTCCATCCATAATAATATGTCAAGGTTATCTTCTCTATTTTTTGTGTAATGGATGTATCCTATATGTTTGACAATATTCCTAATTGAGAAAACTATTTGTAAGAAGTTAACAACATATTCACATAAGAAGAAATAACAAATTTGGGTAGAAAACGTAATATTCTCACCTAGCCTAGTTAGGGACATTGCAGTGTTATCGGAGCTGGTGATTCTGACATCCTGTGACTAAATTGATGCCTAGGAGAAAAGGGCATGGAGAACATTCTTCTCGAGAGTCACGAAAAAGAGTAACAGAAGAAAACCACAAAGAGTCAGAGCCAGAGGGAATCATGGAAGACAACCTTGAAGGGACTATGCTACAAATATTAAAATACCTGGTCAAAGGACAAAATGAGGCATCCCAAATATAGGAAAAGACAACTAGGTTCCAACAAAAGACCCTTAATGTGCTCACACAGTTAGTGGGACAACGTGGAAATGTGAATGGTACAGGTTAGGTTGGACCCAATGGATCCCATTGGGGTGACATGATACACACAGAGAGTAGCAATAACCATGCCCCAACATAGAGTGAGAGCCTAAGGATCCCTAGGCCCTTGTTACCACAGTTCTTGATAAAGAAACCTACAAGAGCACAAGAGAAACCAGATCAGGGGCTTGATATTAACACCTAATACTGAGAGTATGAGACGATAGATGAGGATATCCATGAGAAAGTCTCCTATAATGACTTCTGCAACCTCAAATAGAATTGAACACCTAAGGAATGGAACATAGAAGCACATAGCCAACAAAACTTTGACCTCATGCGCAAGGTGGGGAGATTTACTATCCCACCCTTCAATGGGTGTGCAAATACCACAACTAGAGAATGGGTACATAAGTTGGACACTTACCTCCAACTTAACCCAATTACCTAGGAAGAAGCAATTAAGTATGACACCCTCCACTTGGAAGGAGAAGCTAAAAAACGGTGGTATCATGGGATGGTGACATTAGGGAACGCCAACATCATTTCATATGTGGAATTCAATTATATATTGATGGATAGGTTTGAAAAGAAGGACCCTAAGATACACTTTAGGGAGTTGGCACAACTGAGACAAACATGTACATCATAGGCATACATTAGATATTTTCAGAGGATGATTGTTGTAACGTCCTCGACCACCCAGGACGAGACATGATACATGAGAGAATTCTTTCTTTCTCTCTACAAAACATACTGTAACATACCCAAGTTACCAACTGAACTATGCCACATAAATTTTATGAACTGCATGCAATTAAAACATATATGCACATAACTCTTGTAGAAATTTATATATATCATATAATCAGACAAATAAATTTTGTAAAAGAATGATTTCATACCGAAATAATAGTAAACATAAACATACAACATATATAGGAAATACCCATAAACATAAAGACAATTATAACCACGCATAGGATAAACCCATAAAACTGAACACGTAAATAATAATGCAACATGTATATTTATCACACAATTGACACTTATCTTGGTAAAAATATCACCAACTGCATCCAGACCTTCCATGAACCTCCCATCTTTAGACCACACTTCTCATCACTCTCAGCAGTGGGTCACCCCCGAGATGGAACTAAACTCCACCCGGGTAAAGGGATTCCTAACCAGGCTAATGGCTCATAGACAATAGGAAATTATCTTTCATAGGTGCCTATTCAAAATAATATCCTACAATCCCTCATTCCCCACATGCCTGTCACACCCCAGGAAGTGTGCCCATTCTCTGCTCAATAGTCCTTCAACCACCCCACTTCCTTTCTGGGCTTCAACAACATGCCTGACATGAAGTCTCAGAGCCCTATAGTTGTAGTTTATCACCTTCAGGAAAACAATTCCCAATAATTATCTCACCCGGAGAGAAATTGCTCACGGTCCTGACAACCAACCTCTTCAATATCCCATGGGCATGACAACCTACTTCTTCAGTCCAACTCCCAAGCTAACCGGCTACACAAACCGATATGGGTATGGATACAAGTTCAGGTACAATGACAGGAAGGTATGAAGGATATCTCAATGAGTGTGTGAATGATCATGGAATAATGGCTAAATGATGGAAAGAATGATGAATGGCCTCCCAAATTGAACTAAGTCTAAACTATATGTATGCATGTACCCATCTTGACACTTGTCATGTTGGGAGCTACTTTGGCCCACTTGTCCCCTTCCTTAGAACTTCGGATAAAATAATTATCCATGCTTTATACTTTAAGAAATATTAATATAATATTCCTTTTGGGCTTAAGATCCCTAGCTTATCCCCTTTTCCTTAAATTTTAGCCCCCACCCTTTACCTAACTAGTGGATTTTAGTCCCCCATACTCTTTATCCTGGTTGGTGTGCGTGCAAACGATGTATTTTATATTAATTATGAGACACATACAAAAATAGGCGCAATAGCCTTTAACATCTAGGATCTTTGGACTAATCATCGAAAAACAGGCTCACCAACCTATAAAACATAGCATATACACAAAGGCTCATTGGCCTCAATATCGCACGCACTTAAGATGATGCACGCAGTATCCTGGAATGTGCACACTTCATCATTTTACTACGCAGTACATGTGCACACTATACCATGGAAGGTGAATTACAAAATGATATCAAACAACTCACCAGCTTAAGTACCTTTGCATTTACATTTACATTTGGGTTCTACCTAGGGATATTACAATCCCCTCCCCTTATTTATGCACTATCCTCGGTGCGTTAAGTACACACATATCCAGCAAAATTTCAAAAATCCTCAAAAATATGCAGGTATTTTGCCCACATTGCATCCTCTTGCTCCCAAGTAGCATCCTCGGGACTATACCAGGTTCATTGGAACTTTACAATCCCTATGGCTCGATTCCATAGCTGCTTTATTTTTTGGTCCAGAATGCATACCAGATGCACTTGAAAAGTGCCTTCTTTCTCCACCTAAATCACATTCCAATCAATAACATTATTAGCATCATGTATATATTTCTTGAGAAATGATACATGGAATACATTGTGAATGGACATAGATGCAGGAATTTAATCATATAAGCTATTGGACCAATCCTTTCTAGGATTTGAAACGTCCCACAATAGTGAGCTGCCAGCTTTGAACAATTTCCCAACTTCAGGGAACTTCTGTTGGCCTTCACTTTCAAAAATACATGGTCTCCCACATTAAATTCCCTGTGACTTCTACCCTTATCATCATATATTTTCTGTCTGTCTTGGGCAGGCTTTAAATTTTGTTTTATTTTCAACATTTTCTCCTCCATTTCCCTGAGTAGATATGGCCCAACCACTACTCTATCTGTTGGGTTATCCTAGCTTACTGGTGTGTTGCACTTTCTGCCATAAAGTGCCTCAAATGGGCTCATCTTTAGAGATGTTTGATACCCATTGTTATAAGAAAACTCTACCAAATGTAGGTAGTCTTCCCATTTTCATGATTTATCCATCACATACATCCTCAACATATCCTCAATCACTTGATTCACCCTCTTTGTTTGTCCATCTGATTCTGGATGATAAGCGGTACTAAAATTCAAATTTGTTCCAAATCCATTAAATAATCCCTTCCAAAATTTTGAGGTAATTTTTTTATCTCTATCAAACACAATTGTCTTGGGTATGCCATGTAATCGAGCAATTTCTTTCATATAAACATCAACAATGTTGGCTGCCTTGTGAGTGAGCTTAACTGGGATAAAATGGGTAGCTTTAGTAAGCTTATCCACCACTACCATGATAGAATCATGTTGCTTGTTTGTTCTGGGAAGTTTGTTGATGAAATCCATGGTTACAACTTCCCATTTCCACTCGGGAATGGGTAATGGATGTAGCAAACTAGCTAGGTGTCTATGCTCAACCTTTACCTTTTGACATTCCAAACATTTGGCAATAAAATCAACAATCTCTTTCTTCTTTCCTGGCCAATAATATTGGCTTTTGACAGCTGCAATAGTTTTATGATATATTGGGTGCCCGACATAAGGTACATTATTCATTTCTCTCAATATCAGATATTTCAATTCCTGGGAATTTGGTACATAAATTCCGCCCCTATACATGAGAAATTCATCATTATCTAGCTTGTATTCTTCAATTTTCTGTTGTAAATTACCTTGTTATAATTTTTCCACTAATTCCTTGTATTGCAAATCTAATTTTGCAACCTCTAAAATTTTGTATTTCAAATCTAACATGCTAATGGCCGCAACATGCAATTCATGCACTCTTATGTTGAGTTTATCGACCACTTTTTTCTCTTTCCCCTTGATATGCTTTATATCAAAGTCATATTCACTTAGAAATTCTAACCATCTGCTTTGCCTAGCATTTAGAGTTGGTTGATCAAATAAATATTTCTGACCATTATGGTCTATTCTCATCTCAAACCTTTTCCCCATGAGGTAGTGTCTCCATTTCCTGAAGGCATGCATTATGGCTGCCAACTCCAAATCATGAGTGGCATAGTTTTTTTCATGCTCCTTCAACTTCCTTGATTCATAACATATAACAAACCCATTTTGACTGAGGACTCCACCAAGTCCTTCATTACATGCATCTATGCATACAATGAAGTCTTCATTTTGGTCCACAATCCTTAGTATTGGAGAACTTGTTAATAACTTCTTTAAGTGTTGGAAACTCTTCTCACAATCCAATGTCCACTGAAACTTCACACCCTTCTTTTGCAAGGAAGTGATTGGGTGTGCAATATTTGAGAATCCTTTAATAAATATCCTATATGTTGGCATGTTTTATAGGAAGAGTGTTCTTGTCATTGATGGCAAGAACAACATCGACGATGACAAACAAGAAAGCATCGATGAGAGTTCGAAGATTCAGACCTCGAAGGATATGCAAGGAGTGCACATATCCAAAATTCGGCTAAGTGTCGAAGTGACTCTTTAAGAAGTCAAGAGAGCAGAAGATGAGAAAGCTCAGAAGTGACAATGCTTTCCAGAAGTGCAGATGAGGTCCAAGAGACAGACTCATAGGAGGAGCAAAGGTTGAGACACTTGTTCTTCCGAGCATAAAGGAAATACTATTTTTCGACCAATATTTTCGGTCAAACTGGGATGTTCTCTAGTCACTGAGCGCTTCTCACTATTCCGATAGCCCATAGGCTCTGCTCGGGCCAGGACTGCTCGCTCCCTTCTGTGCTCTGATACCCGACCTCAGCTAAGCTATCCTCAGAAAGGTAAGCTGAGGTAAGCTCTGCCCTCGTAAACCGATCCCCGGCTCTGCCCCTTTCAGGTAAGCTCTATGGTTGGGTGTGGGTATTCATTGGGTACGAGCGGTGTAGGGAACACCTAGAAAACCTTCTAAGTTGGAGAGATCAAAAGCTCAAGAGGAAGAGCGACAGTGGCCATTGGATCACCAATCCATAGGACCAAAAACCATCCGAGAAAATCAAGGTACACGTGCCTTAGTGCTTTACACATGCAGGTGAGGGAGCTTGCCAAAGTTCTGAAGTCTCGAAGTAATTTGAGACCATTAATCACCAGGAGGAGAATCTGGTTCGTTGATCGTCGGGAGATACGTGTCAGGAGACCGTGAGTTCAGGAGAGAGCCGTTGGATTTAATCCAAGGCAAAGCTTCATCATAGACAGATCGAGCTGTTGATCTAAGATATTGATCAAATGAACATCATTCGTTTTGGGTCTAAAGTTATGAGGAGGTTATGCTTCGGAAAAATATCACTTTAAGAATTTCAAGTTGAGAATTGAAATACCCGAAGCCCGGAGAGCTGGAGAAATAGAGTAAATTTCAACCGTCAGATCCAGAGGGATATGTGGTGACAAATCGTGAGCTCCAGAGAAATCACTTCGAGAAGTTTAAGTTTGAGATTTGAAATCCTTGAAGCCTGGAGAGCTGAAGAGCCGAAGTAAATCTCGATCGTCTGATCATCTGAAATAGATCTTAGTCGTCAGATTGTCTGGAGTAAATATCAAGCATCAGATCGTCTGAAGTGGATCTCGACAGTCTGATCCAGAAGAGACGTGGCGTAAACCTGTGGACTCCAGGTAAAGACCTGAAGTAAGCCTCAACCGTCTGATTCAAGGACATGTGGTAGACCACATTAGCAAGGACATGTGGCTGACCATGTCAGCAAGGACATGTGGTAGACCACGTCAACAAGGACATGTGTAAGACCATGTCAGCGAGTGACACATGGCAACCACTCGGCCCATGCCAGGTCAACAAGTGACGTGTGTAATGTTACATCACTCTGGGAGTTTTACTTCGGGAGTTTTACCACCAGCAGATTCGCTAAGTCCTGAATTCCTGAAGTGGATACGAGTCATCCGATCTGAAGATCACTTCGGGTGCATTCTCAACTGTTGATCTAGTACAGTGGAAGGATAGTGTAAGTGGAAGTGTTAACTGATAGCAAGCGGTCTCCACTGCCTATGACTTATTTAGCAAGTGACCACTTAGGAGGAGAATGAAGTAGCGATTAGCCTAAAGTCCCAAATGGACAAATTCACTTATGATCATTGATCGTGCAGGAGGGTATGTGTCAATAGATCGTTGACTCCGGGTGAAAATACTCCGAGAAAACGCAAAGGAGAATTGTTTGAAATTGCTGAAGGCCGAAGTCCCAGAGTGGAGGATAGTCAGTGGATTAAGAAGGACATGTGTCTGCAGATCATCAACTCCAGAAGATTGACGTACAAAGGAAATAAGGGTTTGAGAGTTGAAACTCCCTAAGCTGTGATCATGAAATAAACCATAGCCGTTGATTTGGAAGGGAGCTACGTGTTGACAGATCATGGAGATATGGGATCGTGTGTGGAAGGAGGAAAGAAAGGCAGATAGCAGTTGTTGATCGAGTGGCATCACTAAGGGATTGGAGATCAACATTCATGCTCAATTGCGGGGCCAGAACATGCTCAGGTCTTAATTTTTCTTGAGCAAGCTGCAATCAAAACCATGGTATTGCCAAAGGCATACGTGGAGCTTTGTAGTAAATTGCGGGGTGAAAAGCGGGTTTCCCTCAAACTGCCTTTGGCCGCATCTGCAATTTCATGGTCATGTGAGATCATTTCCCAAGGTCATATTGAAAGAAGGAGCTAGCACTCGATAGACCGAGATCGTGAAGCACTTTTTGAATAGGCATGTGGTCACTACCAGTGGTCACGTAAAGGAAGGGGATCAAGACTGATTTACCTACAACGAATAAAATGACAAAGTGTAACTTATATTGAAGAAAATGAATCTCAAGATAATGGGCACTGATGATGAATAGACAGTGAGTAACTGCCAGTAAAGTAGCAGAGTTGTGATGAGGACCTAGGAGAGAACTGGGTGAAAATATGACATGCAAAACATAGAAGAGGATATATATATAATTGAGATGCAACACAGAGTTGTAGTGACGAAGAGTTTCCAGGATGATCTGGCAGAGGACTTGGTGTGATAAAGACATGCATAGAATGTGCTTTTCGGGAACTGATGCATGAGCATAGAATGTGGTAGTAAGTAGCAGAAAAGGAGCAGAGAAGAGGTGCAATGAAAAGGAATGCAGATGAAACACAGAGCATAAAAGGAAGAAGAGAAGATGAACAGTGGGTTGTGGTGAGAAAAAAAGTAAAAAGATCAGAGCATAGAAGCAGAAAGATGCAGAAGTGGAATAGAGGATAGAATATGAAGAAGGAAGAGGAGACATGGAGTTGTAACAGACCATATCAGAGATAGAGAAAGTAAGTAAAAGTTTTGCAAGATTCAATTAGGGTGGTAGGGTGGTGCTAGGGAGGATTGTAGTCCTCTAAATTCTAGTTGGTGCTAGAAGATATTCTAGGAGTTGGTGCTAGAGAAACCTGGGAGTTGGTGCTAGAGAAACCTGGGATTTGGTGCTTCCATCTAGTTGGTGTTGGAGAAATATAAGAGTTGGTGCTCTATGAAAGTTGTATCTTGCTATCAGAGATTGCAACCTCATATTTGAGTTGGTGCTCAAAGACTGTGATGTACATGGAAGTTGGAGCTTGACATCCTAAGAAGAAGAGGTTTTCTCCCTTTGTGTGTTTCCCCATGAAAATCAGTGTCTATTTGTATTCTGTGTGATTAATCAAATATTGTATATCTATGCATGTTAAGTTATCAACAACACATTAAATAATAATCTATAAAGAAAAAGAAAAGGAACAAGAAAAGTTTCAAGATTATATACATAACTGATTCACTCCCCTCTCTCGGTTATATTTCCAACACTATAGTAGCCTGCAAGGCCCATGAATGATCTGACACTGTCACATTCTTTGGTGCTGACCATTCTCTAATGAATTCTATCTTCTCAGGATCCACTGCTATCCTATCCTTTGAAATGATGTGTCCCAAATAATGAATTTGCTTCTAGTAAAATGAGCACTTGCTCAATTTGGCATACAATTGATGCTCCCTTAATAATTGCAACACCATCCTCAAATGATGATCATGCTCTTCCTCTGACTTGGAATATACTAGGATGCCATCCAAAAAGACAATGACAAACTTGTCCAAATATTCTCGGAAAACACCATTCATTAAGCACATGAAAACAACTGGTGCATTTGACAACCCAAATGGCACCACTCTAAACTCATAATGACCATACCTGTCCTGAAGGTAGTCTTGTTGATATATTACTCCTTAATCATTACCTAATGGAATCCTGACCTGAGATCTATCTTTGAAAATATCTTGGCATCCTTCAATTGATCAAAGATACCATCAATCCTTGGCAGAGGATATTTGTTCTTTACAGTCACTTTATTCAACTGTCTGAAATCAATGCACAATCTCAATGTCCCATATTTCTTCTTCATGAAAAAGATTGGGGCACCCCAAGGCGATACACTCGGGCATATATACCCCTTCTTCAATCTGCATTTGCAACTCCTTTAGTTATGGTGTACTCATTCTGTAAGGAGTCTTTTATAGTGGAGCTGCTTTGGGCATTAAATTTAGAGAGAAATCAATAACTCTCTTTGGGGGTAGTCCTGGTACCTCCTTGAAAACATCTTCAAACTCTTTTAGGACTGCATAATCTTCCAAATTTGGCACCTTATATTTAGGTGCCTCTTCCATATGAGTGTTATAACCCTAAAATGCACCATACAGGTTTACCTGGCATCAGGCCAACTCATGCCTCTTCTGAGTCAAAGCCATGCTGAGTAACTCCTCAAAAAACCACTCAAAACAAGCAACCCGCGCCCTAACTTCTTACTGGGCGCGAGCATCCGCTTGCTGTCCTCTTACTGCACGCGGGTACCCGCGGGCTAGCCTAAAACAGCCCGCGAGTACCTAACAATGCAAAAAATCAGGAAAGTTTCCGCCGAGACTCGGGGCTTTTTGTCAGTTAACTGAAACTCTCCGCCATGCATGGC
>JZKD02S1157958.1:364190-410211 GCA_000966675.3 Picea glauca | reverse complement strand
AACACATGAATCTCATCTTCATTATATGATTTATGTTTTATTTCTAACCCCCTAGTAGATCAGTAGCATGCATGTACGTTTTTGTCTTGTTTGCAGGGAAGCTTTGTGGAAGGAGCAGCGGTAGCAAGGAGACAACAACTCAACGGAGGATCTACTTCAACCTTCGGAAAACAAGGTTAGTTTATTCTTCCTATGCTTKTCTGAGAAAAGGGGTTGAGGTTTTGGGTAGAAGGTTAAAGGTTTAAATCTGAAGGGTCATGATCTGCATGTAGGCTTAGAACCCTAGCTTACTAGTCCGTAGGGTAAAATACCCAACAACAATGAGCTTTAATTATTTGACACCCTTTTCTGTAACATTTCTTCAGCTGCAATGCAGAAATTTCTCTGATGGTTACTGCCCTGGGAATTACCTGCACTTTCCTTAGGTTCCCTTCCTCATCCAAGCAAGTAAATGCCTTGTTATGACAGTCTAGGATAGCATGACATTAGTCCAACCAATCCATGCCAATTATATAGTCATAAGAACCTAAAGGAAAGATGTTCAAATCTTCCCTAGTGTTCAGTCCATTCATGTCCATAAGACATGACTTAACCATCTCATTAACTTTTCATTTGGCTCCGGTAGCCATCTGCAACAACCAAGATTTTCCATGCTTTCTTCTTGGCAAATGAAAACTTTCCACCATATTAGGATCTATATAACTATGAATAGCTCCTGAATCAATTAAAATTGCAATGGTTTGGTTGTTGATCATACCTTCCACTTCAATCATATGTGACTGATACTCTTCTTGCTTATTGTCTAGGGCTGCATCGATCCTTGGTACATTTCTTCCCATGTCCTCCACTGTTTCAGCTTGTTGTACATTGTGGAAAATCCTGAATTTTTCATCTCTGTGAGGACAATCTGTAAACATATGATCTCCTTTACAACCCCAACATTGAATAGGTGGTTGCCTTGGCCTTTGACCCTTTGTCTCAATTGTTCTGGGTTCTCTAGAAGTTGCCTGTCCCTGAGAATTATTTCTGAAGAATGGTGGCTTAGTCCCCTTCTTCCTATGATCCATCTTGAATTTATTTTTGTCTTCCCAAGTTTTTTGGAAAGTTGGCCTTGCTTTTTTTTTATCATATAGGCATTTAGATCGCCTTATGGTCTCCTCCAATGTCTTGGGATCATCATACTGTATTTTTTCACTGATGAAATGATGGAAATCCACTCAAATACCTTTGAATCTTAACTGCCTCATCCTTGATTAAAGAGACATACTTCAAAAGTTCTAAAAACCTTCTTTCATATTCATCAATGGTCATACTCCCAAGTTTGAGTTCAAAGAACTCTTTCATTTTCTTGTCATAGTATCTCTTAGTCAAGTATTTCTTCTCAAAATACTTCTTGAATTCCCTCCAAGTAACACTTTTCTCTTTAATGTGTTGCAATTGGACAAGCCGATCCCACCACATGGATTCCTTTCCCTTGACTTGATAGGTGAAAATCCTACCTTCTGTATGAGAAGAATAATTATGCAATTGAAAATACTTTCTCATGCCCAGCAGCCATGTCTCTGCATCTTCATACTTCTTGTGCTCACCATCAAATGTAGGAGGTTTGATTTCATTCCTTTCTCCTCATAGCTCATCCACCCTAGACCTCTTATGCTTCATGATAGGAGATGGAATTGAGATGATATGTGCCCTCTTTTTGGAATGCCTTGGGGAGTGATGGTGATTTATGCTAACACTTCTTGTTCTTCGTTTCCCATCAGGAGACCTGTGACTTCCAGATTTTCTTGAGCCGCTCTTCTTATCCAATTTATTTTCTATTATGTTCAAGCTCTGCATTAACTTCATGTTGAAGTCATACTACTTCTCCTTGGATCTCATAATCATTTCATTATCATATTTATGGCTTTGGACATCCTTCTGTAAATTTTTGATGGTCTCTACCATATTCATGTTTTCATCCCTTCCTTCTCCATGTCCATTGGAGTTTGTTCCTTCAATGCCCAATTGGACATCCATCCCTATGATTTCATATTCCTGGATGTAGGTCCCTTGTGCCTCTTCCATTCATATGGATTCTTTGTTGATCCCGATATGATCTAGTTGTTGTTAACTCTGCAAAATGTGTAGCCAACAAAACGTTTTCCGGTTAACTGACTCAACAATTCCATGAAAAATATAAACCATTTTGGTTTAATATTATATCATAAATATTTCTTCTAATTTCCTGCAAAATAAAATGCCTAGATAAATTTTCTGGGTGAATATGTTTATTCTTCTGCCCAGTACCTTTCCAAATCCTTCTCCCATGCTCAATTCCGACTCTTGAGCAGAAAGTTATGGTTATTTGAAAATTGCCCATTAATTTTTCTGTTCACACTTCAACTTGGTGCAACTCTACGCTGTAATTATGCATTTTTGCACCTAATCCATTGGATTTTTCATAGGATCTCAATTGGGTTTCTTCAAATACATATTATGGACACTCTATCCAAGTTTTACCTTTTTCTGGGTTCTTGGCTAATAGTTACAACCTGTTGAAGTTCTAGGCCAATTTGTGTTTTTGGTCTGGAATGCTACAGGTACCTTATTTTCCATATTAAACATATTTAACATGCCCATAAATTTAATTCCACTATGGGAATGTCTTCTATGGTTCAATACCTTTCCATTGACTGCTTCTGCACCTCAATATGATTCTGAAATATAAAGTTATGGCTCTTTGAAGTTAGTTGGGTATTAAAAATTACCCTCCATTGTTTATGTTGTAACGTTTTCATAAAAGCTCTGTTTGATGAACATTTTACACCATTAGAAAGATATATCTGAGCTGTTTTATTTGAGTTGCTAAAAAATCTCTTAATGGCCTCAAAAACGTGCTGCAAAAAGATGATGTTCAATCAATATAAAATGTTGTGGAAATTCGATGGGTTTCCATTGTTGTTCACCCTCCAAACGACTTTGCGCGCACAATTTTCAACTTGTACGCCCACATTTACCATCCACATAAACACCACAAGGTAAATATTGATACACACACCTATATCCATTGTGCATCACTTCTATTTTGTGCCAATAACTGGTGCGCACTACTTTTATGTCGCGCGCCAATCCACCGTACAAAATTTTGGTTATTGCACTATTACCTATTGCGCACAATTTTTGTATCACGCACTGATCTTCCACACTTATTTCACTCTATGCGCAGCACCATGCCAAAGTTTAGTATGACCCCACCGCGCACTAATACTCTGTGCACACCATTAACTAAATTGTCACGTGACAACATAAGCATACATTGCACGCAATCCAACCAAACTCCTCTGCGCTATGCCCAAACTACGCACACCACACATGCCATTATTATGTGCGTGCACAATGCACACACCCACACACCTACATTTTTCTACACAGTGAAAAATTTTAGTGTGTGCACACGCACACCAACATTTTTCCATGCAACACCAAAATTTAGGGCACGCACCCACGCACCGACATTTTTCCGTGCGGCGCCAAATTTTAGCGCGTGCACCAGTAAGCCAATATTTTTCCGCACAGTGTCCAAAATTTAGCACATGTACCAGCATGCCAATATTTTTCCATGCGGCACCAAATTTTAGTGTGCGTGCCTGCACGTCAATATTTTTCCGCCTAGTGTCCAATTGTTTTACATATCACAAGCTTTCACTGCACAACATGCATTTTTAGTGCCCCCACCCACGGACATTCATTTTTTATGCACAACAATTCCTTGTGAATTTCGTTGCAGAAATTGGGGCTTTTTCCTAACCTTTTCCCCAATCTTCCATAGACATTCTGCAACTATGAAATTCGTTCAATTTCACCCCGATAACACCAATTCAACCTCTTCAACAACAAATCGTTGTGGGTTGACATTTCTGGAATGAATTTTTCTCACACTCAATTTACAAATTGAGAATTTTAGTTACTAATCTCTCTCCATCTATGATGGCTTCACTGTAACTTCAAATTCGACCAATTCCAGGTCTGAATTTGCTAGAACAGATATTAAATCAATAATATCTTACCACTTGGCCGAATTTCTCCATTTTCTCATGAATTTAACAATAGAAATCGGGGCTTTTCCCAATTCCACGTTGTTGTTTCTAAAATTTACCATGGACATTCTGTGACTTGAAATTTGGCCACTTTGAAATCAATCCTCTATGAAAAATCGCTTCAACTCAACTTGCTTGGCCCATCTAGGATCAGTGTTGAAAACTGAAGCTCTGATACCATATTGTAACATCCTTGACCACCTAGGATGGGCCATGATACACGAGAGAACGTTTTCTTTCTCTCTGCAGAACATATTGTAACATACCCAGCTTATCAACTGAACTATGCCACATAAATTTTATGAATTGCATGGAATTAAAACATATACGCACATAACTCTTGCATAAATTTATATATATAATGTAATCAGACAAATACATTCTGTAAAAGCATGATTTCATACTAAAATAACAGTAAACATAAACATGCATCATATACAGGAAATACCCATAAACATACAGACAGTTATAACCATGCATAGGATAAACCCATAAAATTGAACACATAAATAATAATGCGGCATGTATATTTATCACATAATTGGCACTAAATTGGTAATAATATCACCAATTTCATGTAGACCTTCCATGAACCTCCCAGCCTTAGACCACACTACTCATCACTCTCAATAGTGGGTCACCCTTGAGCTGGAACTAAATTCCACCTGGGTAAAGGGATTCCTAAGCAGGCTAATGGCTCATAGACAACATGAAATTCTCTGTCACAAGTGCCTATTCAAAATAACAAACTACAATCCCTCATTCCCCACATGCCTATCTCACCCCAAGAAGTGTGCCCCTTCTCTACTCAATAGTCCTTCGACTGCCCCACATCCTTTCTGGGCTTCAACAACAAGCTGGACAGGAAGTCTCAGAGCCCTGTATTTGTAGTTTAGCACCTTCAGGAAAACAATTCCCGACAATTCTCTCACCTAGAGAGAAATTTTTCACAGGCCTGACAACCTGCCTCTTCAATATCCCATAGGCTTGACAACCCACTTCTTCAGTCCAGCTCCCAAGCTAACCAGCTACACAAAATGGTATGGGTATGGGTACAAGTTTAGGTACAATGACAGGAAGGCACTAAGGATATCTCCATGAGTGTGTGAATGATCATGGAATAATGGATGAATGATGGAAATAATGATGAATGGGCTCTCAAAATGAACTAAGTCCAAACTATATGTATGCATGTCCCCAACTTGACACTTGTCATGTTAAGAGCTACTTTGGCCCACTTGTCCCCTTCCTTAGAACTTAGGATAAAATAATTATCCATCCTTTGTACTTTAAGAAATATTAATATAATATTCCTTTTTGGCTTAAGCTCCTTAGCTTAGCCCCTTTTCCTTAAATTTTAGCCCCCACGCTTTCCCTAACTAGTGGATTTTAGTCCCCCATACTCTTTTATCAAGGTCGATCTGCACAACGATGTATTTTATATCAATTATGAAACACATACACAATTAGGTGCAATATCCTTTAACATCTAGGATCTTCGGCCTAATCATCACAAAACGAACTCACTAACCTATAAAACATAGCATATACACAAAGGCTCGTTGGCCTTAATATCACACACACATAATATGCTACATGTGGTATCCTGGAATGTGCACACTTCATCATTTTACTGCATAGTACATGCGTGCACTATACCATGGAAGGCGCATTACAAAATGATGTCAAAAAACCATCAGCTTAAGTACCTTTGCATTTACATTTACAGTTGGGTTCGGCCTAGGGATACTACAGTAGTTATGGTGACATATATTTCTCAACAAAGGTTGGTGATGTTATTCATGGAGGGTCTAAATGAACCCCTGAGAGGATGGGTGAAGGCCTTTAGGTAAACTACATTGCAGGAGGCCATCATGAGAACCCATGACTGTTGGGTCGTTATATTATTTGTAGTGAAAGTCTAGTCAAGGTGGATCGATTGACAATGAAAATTGAAGGTCGCGGTGGTTCGACCGAGTAAAGTCAAAATCGAAGAAATCGACATCAAGTCGAATATGTCAACTGACAAGAGGTCGAAAAGAGGGCACATGGAAACCGATTGAATACTGAATGGAGGTTGACTAATAATCAACTGGTAAACCAACTTATAGTCGACTGTAATAGAATCTCGATATTTGTGGGATTTCGATCCAATGATCTACGAGGATATGTAACCATTTTGGGTGCGTTTGCTTTAGGGTGTTCTAATGTTGTAAAAGCTAATCTTTAGAGAAATTGTCTTAGAGGTTGTTGGTCATGTAGATGTAAGCCAAATTGGCTACATGGTTGTTCTTATGTAAATAAAGAAGGTATGGTGTTGATTATGTTTTAAGTGTAGACCAAGGTTAGGAATGTAAAATTTATTTTGAATGAATAAGACAACAAGAGAGAAAAACACTCAAGGAATGATAGTTTTCCCGTTTGGGTTTCCAAGGTAAAATCTATGTGTACTGTGTGTTTTATTTATCATTTAATTTCTTGATTAAATATTTCTTCCTCTCTTATGCTAGGTTTAGTGTGGAAGTGTCACTCATTTCCTAAAATATGGTATCATACCTTGGTTTAACAACCTTGTATCCAAGCTAAACCCTAGGTTCAGTAAGAGCTGTAAGTCATAAATCCTTAAAGAGTGTTCTTAAATAATGGGGAGCAGCTTGAGAATAGAGATCGAAAAATTCAATGGCTAGAATTTTGAGCTTTGGAAGCTTAAAATTGAAGATCTCCTTGTAAATCGAGAACAATGGGAAATAGTTTGTCTAGGTACCATTCCAACATGTATGCCAAGGGAAGAATGGGAGAAACTTCAGAGAAGGGAAATGAGTATGATTTGACTTTGTCTTGCAAATTCAGTACTACTGAATGTCTCAGGTGAATGTTCGACCAAGAAATCATGGAAAAAATTGGGGAGCTTGTACCAGTCAAAATCTCTAGTAAATAAGTTGTTTCTTAGAAAGAAACTGTATCTTTTGAGGATGAGTGAGGGAAGTTCGATGACTGAGCATTTAAATTTGTTTAATACTATAATAAGCTAGTTATCTACTATGGATATTAAAATCACCGAGGATGAGAAATGTGTTAACCTATTATGTTCTTTTTTAGACTCCCAGAATAGCTTAATTGGGGCTATAGGGAGTCATTCAACCATATTAGCACTAGAAGACATGGTTCATCTCTACTATCAGAAGAAATGAGAAGAAATAACATGGAAGGATCAACCAAAGATGCATTAGTGGTAATAGGTAAATCGATTGACAGAGATAAAGGAAAATTATTTGGTAGAAAGTCCAAGTCGAAGAGTATATCTAAATCCTCGTTTCATTCAACAACAAGAAGATGTTGGAAATGTGGTAAATCTAGGCATTAACAAAAGGGACTACAAGTCAAAGGAAGTAAAATCTAGTATAGGAGCCGATGAGAAACAATCAACTAAGAGAAATATGACTCCAGATAAGGGAGGCGATGTGTACCTGGAGTTGAGTAGTACATATTTGGATCAAGATGTTTGGTTGATCGAATCGGGAGAATCCTATCATGTGACACCGCATAGAGAATGGTTCTACGAATATGAATGATATGAAGGCAAAGATGTGTTCTTGGGGGATGAATCAACAACCAAAATTGTCAGAAAAGGAATATTTCAATTGACACTATAGGATGGGAGGAGTAGAACCCTTCTAGGTATGATACACATTCCTATTTTGGAAGGAAACATGGTATCTATCAACAATATGAGTGATGCATGTGTGCACACTCTATTTTAGAAGGATATGTGCAATATGGTCAGAGGTTTGATGGTGTTAATGAAAGGAGTTCGAATTGGAACCCTATACAAGTTATTAGGGAATGTCGATTCGACTGGATGCAACAACATTGTTGTTCATGAAGTTGACTCTAATTCGACTCAAATCGACTTGACTCAGACTGAGTCAATTCAACTTGAGTCAACAACTCCTCATAAAAATGACTTGACCATGCTATGGCATGAGAGGATGAGATATATTGGAGAAAAAAGACTTCGAGATATGCACACCAAATGTATGGTCAAAGATTTTCCTGGATGTAATTTAGAAGTCAAATTTTGTGAACATTGTGTATATGTTAAACGAAGTTGAGTGAGGTTCCCATATGGAGTGACAAGGGAAAAGGGGATTCTAGAATTGGTTCATAGTGATGTTTTTGCCCCTTTTTTAGTGCCTTCACTTGGTGGATCCCTGTATTATGTCTCCATATATTTCTAGGAAGACATGGATATGTTTCCTCATGAAGAAATCAAAGATTTTTTAGAAATTCAAAGAGTTTAAATCTCTCATAGAAAACCAGGCAGATAAGAATATTAAGGTGTTGAGAATTGATGATGGTGGTGAATTATGTGGAAAGGAATTTGATCAGTTCTACAAGCAGTGTGACATAGGATGCCAAAATACCACACCATATACCCCACAAAAAAATGGATTAGTTTAGAGAATGAATAGAACATTGATGGACAAGGAAAGGAGCATGCTCAATGGTGTCATGCTCGCCCAAGAATTCTGGGCAGAGGTAGTCGACACTACAAAATATTGGTGAATATGTATCGTTTGTCTGTGTTAATCGATATGAAACCACATGAGGTATAGCCCAGTAAGAATCCTTTGGTTTCACATCTCAGAGTATTTGGCTGTGATGCATTTGTGGATGTTCCCAAGGAAAAGAGGAGTAATATGGGAAAAAAGTAAATCAAGTGTATTTTCATTGGATACAAAGAAGGAATGAAAGGATATAAACTCTAGGATCCTTCATTAAGGAGAACACTTTATAGTCGAGATGTTTTCTTTAGAGATTTCAGAAGGAGGTCTGAGTATGAAGTGATGGTTCAAACATATAATAATCCAGAGAAGGTGCGGTTTGAATTGAGGAATGAAGACGATGATTTAGATTAGTCGACTGGATCACACGAAGAGGTGGAACAACAGACCTTGGTTGTAAGGAGGGCAAAAAGAGTAAGAAAATTGGTTGAAAGGTATATTCTGCCTGAATTTCATTCCACATTTGTGTTAACTGCCACTAACGAAGAGCCCAAGTTGGTCAAGGAGGTAGTTGACTCAGCAGAGGGAAAAATATGGAAGGATTCCATGGTTGAAGAGATGGAATCCTTGCATAAGAATGATACATGGTATTTATTCTAATTACCAAATGGAAGAAATCCCCTTGGTATCAAGTGGATATTCAAGAAGAAAATGAATGCCGTAGGTCAAGTTGAGAAATTCAAAGCTCGACTAGTAGCAAAAGGATATTCCCAAGTTGAAGGCGTCGATTTCAGTGATATTTTTTCCCTTGTTTCCAAATTAACTTCGATTAGAGTACTAATATATTTGGATGCAAAATTTGATATGGAAATTGAATAGATGGATGTAAAGACAACGTTCCTACATGGGGACTTGAAAGAAGAAATCTACATGAAACAACTTGAAGGATTTGTAGTAAGGGGTAAGAAATATTTGGTGTGAAAATTGAAAAGATCCATGTATGGTTTAAAGAAATCACCAAGGATGTGGTACCTAAATTTTGACACATATATCTTTAGTTTTGTATTTGTGAGAAGTAAATATGATCACTGCATATATTCCAAATAAGAAGGTGTGTGTTTCACATATGTAGCATTGTATGTTGATTACATGTTGTTGATTGGAAACAACATGAACGCAATAAGGGAGGTGAAGAAGCAAATATCCTCCAAGTTCGACATGAAGGATCTTGGTAAAAAAAAATGCATTCTTGGAATGGATATAAAGAGGGATCAAGCAACTAGAAATCTCTATTTGAACCAAAATAAGTATATTGAAATAATCTTGAAATATTTCAACATGTAGGATTGGAAACCTGTGAATGTGCCAATTCCCGTGGGAGCAAGGCTAAATGTTGAACAATGTCCAAAGACACATTAGGAAATAGATGGCATGGCACATGTTCCTTATGCAAGTGTTTTTGGTAGTCTAATGTATGAGATGGTATGCACTCGAACAAACATTTCCCATGCAGTGGGAGTGTTTTGTAGATACATGTCGAGACGTGGAAAGAATCATTGGACAACTGTCAAGAGAGCATTAAGGTATTTGTGTGGCACAAAAGACTATGCTATATGTTACTTGTTGGAATGTAGTTTAATACTGAGAGGGGGGGAGGTGAATTAATATTAATAACTTTCATCAATTTTAAATAATTATTTATTAAATTTATTGATCAACAAGGTACTTTAGGAAATAAAATCAATAAGTATAAACTTAAATTACAAATTACAAGTTTTATATAAAGATTGATTTAGAGCACCAAATCTAGGAGACAAAAATCCCCTTGTTTTAGGGCACCAACCCAAGGAAGCATCAACTCCCTTTATTTAGAGAATGAACCCTAGGAAGCACCAACTCCCTAGTTTTAGGGCTCCAACCCTAGGAAGCACCAACTCCCTTGTTTTAGGGCACCAACCTTAGGGAGCACCAACTCCCCGTTTTAAAATTTACTTAGAAAATGATACTAATCCTTCCTTGCTCCTCCCTTCCACCCTCACTTAAGTATCTTCGTTTTTCTTCCTTGAACTACGTGCATGCTTTTGATCTTTAGGTGTAGACCACATATACATATTTCTTTCACCATACCTTTATGTTTATATAGTGTTCCAAAAGGTATGAAATTGAACCATTGTGTCCTTTAATAATGAACCATTGCACCTTTTCATTTTATTAACAAAATAACAATAATGTTGTCATTTTTAATTGGGAACACATTTTCTCCTTTGTTTATCTCTTTAAAAAAAGGCTCTTTAATTACATCTTTAACTTAATTTGCATTGAATTCATAGCTATCTTGATCAAGTATTTTATCCTTTATCAGTTGATTAGACATGATTCGACTCTTCTTGTTTTAATCTCATGTTTATTGTAATCTCAGATTAGATTTTGAACTCAATTTCCTGGTACACTTTTACGGTACCTGAAATGGACAATTTCCATATGATCAGACTGTTGTGACTTATGGTTTGGAAAATATGGAACAAAAACATGTACTCTATCTGTTTATACATCGGGAAAATATTGACCACTCAAGCCACAAAGTTGAGTCAGAAAGTAATGTAGAGTCGACTACTTGGAAGTCAATATAGAAAAATGAGTCAGGTCAAAATGCAAGTCGAAGTTCATCCTAGTCAAGGTCAAAGGAAATTCAAGTCAAATTTTATCGGGGGTGGAGTCGGAGGTACTGTAAGTTGAAGTTTGTCCAAGTCGAAGTCGAAAGAAATGCAAGTCGAAGTTTATTGGGGCTGGTTTCCAAGAGATTATAAGTAAAAGTTTATCCAAGTCGAAGTCGAAGGCAATGTAAGTCGAAGTTTATTGGGGCCGGAGTCAGAGGAACTATAAGTCGAAGTTTATTCAAGTCAAAGTTGATGACAATGCAAGTCAAAGTTTGTCAGGGCTGGAGTCGGAGGAACTGTAAGTCAAAGTTTATCCAAGTCAAAATTGAAGGAAATGCAATTTGAAGTTATCCAAGTCGGAGTTGGATTCAGAGGCACTGTAAGTCAAATTATGTCTAAGTCAAAGTCAGAGGCACTGTAAGTCTAAGTCGGAGTGAGAGGTAATGTTTAAACTTAATAACTTTTCATAAATTCTCGACATCTCGATGGTTGATTGAATCAATTATGGAGTTCCACTTCTCTGCATTCTACATGTTTTTCACGAGTTCCCAACATATTGATGGTCAATTGTCTCGACTATGGAGTTCCATTGCTCTACGTTTTGCATGTTTTTCACAAGTTCTCGACATCTCGATGGTCGATTGAACTGACTGTGGAGTTACATTTTTCTATGTTCTTCATGTGTTTTGTGCTACAATCTCTTCTGAGCTTCTCTTCGATCAATTAGGTTCATCTCCTTTTTGACATCAATGAAAACATTGTCCAATATTCTCCCCCTTTGGAATTGACAGAAACATAATAAGAACTGTTTATTTTGACTTGGTAATTGGATTTAACTATTGATCCTCCCCCTTTTGACAACAATGCCAGAAGGGACTATCTTTTATCCCCATGAGGTGATGCTCCCCTTGTCCATGTGATCCTTCTTCTAATTTATGGTTTTTAATGAGGTATGGGAATTACTCCCAATTTTCGTCGAATATTTTCAAAGGTACTTATTGGTAGAGGTTTTATGAATATACCTACAATTTTCTCTTTAGTATCAACATGTTCTACTTTGACTACCTTTTCAGAAACTTGATCTCTCAGAAAATGGTATTTAATTGGGATATGCTTGGTTTTAGAATGCATAACATGTCTCTTAGAGATAATATGGCACTACTGTTGTCACATTTAATAGTGATTGGATGATCATATTTCAATTGTACATCTTCTAGGGTCTGTTTCATCCAGATCACTTGTGTGCAACAAGATTCAACAATAATGTACTTTTATTCTATTTTAGATAGTGATATAGATGTACTCTTTTTACTTAACCATGATACCAGACATTTTCCTAGGTAGAATTATCCTCCACTAGTACTTTTATTTTCATCTACACTACCAACCCAATCTGCATCAGTATATGCAGTCAATGTAAAATATTTTGTTTTTGGAAACCATAAACCAAACTCTAGGGTTCCTTTAATATATATGAATATCCTTTTTGCTTCCTTCATGTGAGTTTCTTTAGGTGCATATTGAAATATACCTACTAATACTACAACCTACAAGATATATGGTCTTATTTTTGTTGCATATAATAAGCTATCAACCTTTGATCTGTACATGGTTTGGTCTACTCTTGGCAAATCATTATCTAGGATTAGTTCTCATCCTGTGACCATGAGAGTGCACATGGGTTTACTGTCTTCCATTTGGAATTTATTTAGCATTTATTTGATATATTTAGTTTGGGAAATTAATATTTCATTATCTATTTGAGTGACTTGTAAACCTAGGAAGAAAGTCAGTTTTTCTAACATATACATTTCAAAATCTTTCTGCATTTCTATAGAATTTTTTTTTCTTAGTATAGTAAGATTACTTCCAAATACGATATCATCTACATATACCACCACAACAATCATACCTTGATCCTCAATTTTGATATATAGGTTGATGTTAGTAGTCCCTGTCTTATATCCTTGTTTTTGTAGATATTGATCAAGTCTTGAGAACCATGCTTTAGGGCTTATTTAATACCATACATATCCTTCTTTAGTTTGGATACATAGTCCTGATTTTCTATTAACATGAATCCTTATGGTTGATCAATATATTCTTCTTCTAATGTTCCATTCGAAAATTCTAACTTGACATCCATTTGATAAATTTTGAAGTTTTTGAAGCATGCAAATGCCAAGAACATTATGATGGCCTCCAGTCAATACCTTCCACTCGGGCATATGCCTTGCATACTAATATTTCTTTCTTATTCATGATCTGTCCATTTTCATTGAGTTTTTTTTGGAATATCCACTTGGTTCCTACCACATTCTTGTCCTTAGGTCTAGGGACAAGTTCCCATGTATGATTTTTCTCAATTTGTTCAAGTTCCTCGTTCATTTATTTTATCCAGTCTTCACTCTTGTTGGATTTTGCAAAATTTTTGGGTTCTATTACTGAAACCATTGCTTGTTCAGAGCCAAATATGAGTTTCCTTTTTGTTTCTATACCTGAATCTTTATCCCCTATACTCTGATTTTCATGGTGATTCTTTTGAACTCTTTTTTATGGTGCTTCAGAAAAGGGTGTTTCTTCTTCATCCTTCTCATCATCAGTTTGTGGTTCATTCTCTTGTAGTTCTTTAGTATATTATTCATTTTGTGATTCACTATATTCATTGTCATCACTGGTTCTTCTCCATTCATCAATTTTTGTTTCATCTTGAGATTTGATTTTTCTCAATTTTAGATCATCTATTTTCACATTTGCACTTTCCACTATTTTGTGCAATCTTAGATCATAGCACTTGTAGGCCTTTTTGTTAGGTGAATATCTCAAAAATATACTTTCATCTGATCTAGAGTCAAATTTCCCTAGATTATTATATTCATCCCTCTTGATGTAACACTTACTTCCAAAAAATCTGAAATGTTTCACAGATGTTGGTCTTCCAAACCAAAATTCATAATGTGTTTTAACATGGTTATCTCTAAGTTGTGATCGTTTAAGTATGTTGACTGCTGTATATATTGCATCTCTCCAAAATTTATCTGGAAGCTTGGCTTCATTCAACATAGTTCTTGCAACCTCTTGAACAATTCTATTTTTACCCTCCACAACTTCATTCTATTGAGGATTTCTTGGAGCTGAGAATTTTCTCTTCATTCCATGATCTTCAAAAAACTTATTGAATTATTTAGAGGTAAACTCCCCTCCATTATATAATATTAAACATTTGATTTTGAGATCTGTTTCATTCTCTACATAAGTCTTGAATGCTTTAAAATTTTCAAATGCCTCATATTTTTCTTTGAGAAAATATTACCAGGTCATCCTCATGTAGTCATCAATGATCAACATGAAGTAATGTTCCCCTTGTATGCTTCTAGTCCTATAGGGACCATAAATATCATTGTGAACAATCTCCAGGGGTTTTGATGTAGAATGCTATTTTGTCTTGAATCCGACTCTTGTCTGCTTCCCTAATCGACAGTGTTTGCAAACATGACCTGAGGGCTTGATGACTTTTAGCATGTATTTTACAACTCCATTTTTACTAGCTTTGATCAAGTTATCAAAGCTCAAGTGTCCCATCCTTCTATTCCATAGCCAACTTTGATCTACTTGACTCATATGGCATTCTTCCTTCTCAATATCTAAGATATAAACATTGCTTGAGGTTATTGGTGCAATAACAACTAATTTACCTGATCCTTTTTCTCTTATTTCACATTTTTGGGAGTAAAAAATGAGTAGATGTCCCTGATCACAATTTTGATTTACACTAAGTAGATTAGATTTTAAGTTTTCTACTAGTAACACATTTTATTATTTATTCTTTTTGTTTCCCAAAGAAATTGTTCCTTTTCCTAGTATTTTGGTAGATACATTATCTCCAAAAATGACTTTACCTTTATCCTTCTTTGTCAGAGTGAGAAATTTGTCTTTATCTCCTGTCATATGTTTTGAGCATCCACTATCATTATACCACTGACATATTTTGTTCTTTTCATATAGGGCCACTTTACATTCTGTTATTTTTTCTACTATATTCTTTTCTTTCCATATCTTCGTATCCTAGTTGTTAGGGTTGCGTATCTTCAAATATTGCATTGGTAATCTACATTCATTGGTTTTATAGCCATAGTTGTTGCACTTTTGGGTTTCAACATTGTACTGTTGTAAAGGAGAGAATGAATTATAATTTCTTTTGTCTACATCATTCTTGTTGTTCTTATATCTTTGGAAATGTCTTGGTTTGTAGTTTCTATAGGATTTACAATGTACTTCTTTGTGTCAAAAGTTATTGCATGAATAACAATATCCAAGGAAGATATGTTGATATCTAATAGAAGGAGTCCTTATGATCACTGTATTTCCTTTTCCTTCTGATACCATCCTTCTGATCACTATATTTTCTTTTCCTTATGATACCATCCTTCTGATCACTGTATTTCCTTTTACTTTTCAAGGAGGTGTTTTTATATTAAAAATAGTATTAATGGTTCCATCTTCATCTTGTTATCTCCTCTTTTAAGAAACTTCTAAGGGCATCTGCATGGTTGATTGAATTTTTATCAGTTCTTTGTGCAGTAGAGGTTGAGTTTTGATCACATCCAAATCTTGTTTTATCATTGGTGATCTTTGGCTATTAAGAATATCATTCAAAATATTTGAACTGTTCTCAAACTTTGACTGGTGATTTCCTCTTTCTAGTTCTCCTTTCAACTGACTAATTTCATCCTCTAGTTTTTTACAAACTTGTTGTCTTTCCTTGAATTGTTCATTCAAGATTTGTTTATTTCTTTTGACTTCTTGAAGATGAGTTTTCAATTCAATGATGATTTTCTCTGATTCTTTTATGATTTTTGAAATTTCCTTTTCTCTTGTCTGTTGTGCTTGTTCAAATTATAGTAGTTGTCCTCTTAACAACTTGTTCTTATTTTTATACTTTCAGAGTTCATCCAGGGTACTAATCAACTCTGCTTCAAGGTCTACTTCTCCTTTAACCTCAATTTTTTCTTCTATTTTTTAGTGTGATTATTTTGAGTTTCAATACCCATAAATATGTGCTCAAATTCCTCTTCCTCTTCAATTTCTTCAGATGAGCTATTATTCTCTTCAATGTAAAATGTCTTTTTGTAGACCTTCCTTTTGTCTTTGGTTTGGATTTTCTTCTGTTATTTGAAAGTTTTTCCATCATCACTTTATTCTTGTTTTGGATAGAGAAATTTGGAAGCAAAATGTCCAGTCTTTCCATAGTTAAAGCATATTAGAGGAAAATTTCCTTTGTATGTACTAGTTCCTTCCTTGAGTTTCTTCATGAAGTTATCTATTTCTTCATCAGATATATCTAACTAATCTTCATTAGACACCTGCTCATGTTTCTTATTTTATTTTGATTCTTTGAAGGTTGTTTCTCCTTTTCCTGGTCTTTCCTGCTCTATTCTAATCTCATATGTTGTGAGGATCCCATGTAGTTCATCCATTGTGAGATTACCAAGATTTGGTTTGTTTAAAGAGTAGAAATATTGGCATAATATCTCATGGGTAATGATCTCAAGATATTTTGGACAACAGGTTGATCTTTGAAGTCTTCTCCTAATTCTCTGATTGAGTTGACCACTCCATCTACTCTCTGAAGATATTATGTTATGTTCTCTTCTTCTTTTATTTTCATGTTTTCAAATTGTGTTCTGTAGGTTTGTAGTTTGGCCTTTTTGACTTTTCTATCTCCTTCAAAATGACCTTTAGTTTGTCCCAGATTTCTTTTGTTGAGTTACAATGCATTGCTTTCACAAATACAGGATTGGATAATCCTCCTAGGATGGCATTGGATTCTCTTTCATTGTCATTGCAAATCTTATTTCTAGCTGTGTCTATGGGAGGAGTAGCAGGTGTAGTGTGCCCATCTTCTACAGATTTCCAGATATCACAACCTAGGGAAATTATATATCCTTTCATCATCACACTTCAAAGTGCATAAGCATTCCCTTTGAACAAATATGCTCTGGTGGAAGACATTCCCTCTTGATGATCCACTGGATTATGCAGAATATAACTTCCAGTTATTAGATTGTTTTCAAGGCACTTGATTTGATACCAATTGTTGGAATGCAGTTTAATACTAACGGTGGGGGGGGGGATGAATCGATATTAATAAATTTTATCAATTTTAAATAATTATTTATTAACTTTATTGATCATTAAGAAAATTAAGGAAATAAAATCAATACGTATAAAATTAAATTACAAATTACAAGTTTTATATAAATATTGATTTAGAGAACCAACTCTAGGAGACAATAATCCCTTTGTTTTATGGAACCAACCCAAGGAAGCACCAACTCCCTTGCTTTAGGGAACCAACCCTAGGAAGCACCAAATCGCTAGTTTTAGGGCTCCAACCCTAGGAAGCACCAACTCCCTTTTTTAAGGGCTCCAACCCTATGAAGCACCAACTCCCTTGTTTTAGGGCACCAACCCTAGGAAGCACCAAATCCTTGTTTTAAACTTTACTTAGCAAAGGATATTAATCCTTCCTTGCTTCTCCCTTCCACCCTCACTTCATAAGTATCTTTGTATTTCTTTTTGGGACCCTGCACATGTTTTTGATCTTCAAATGTAGAACACAAAAACAAATTTCTTTCACCATACCTTTCTGTTTATATAGTATTCCAGAAGGTATGAAATTGAACCATTATGTCTTTTAATAATGAACACTTGCACCTTTTCATTTTATTAAGAAAATAATAATAATGTTGTCATTTTTTATTGGGAACACATTTTCTCCTTTGTTTATCTCTTTACAAAAAGGCTCTTTAATTACATCTTTAGCTTCATTTTCCTTGACTTCATAGTTATCTTGATCAGGTATTTTATCCTTTATCAGTTGATTAGAAATGATTCGACTCTTCTTATTTTAATCTCATGTTTACTGTAATCTCAGATTATATTTTGAACTTAGTTTTCTGGTGCACATTTCATGTACCTAAATGGATGATTTCCATATGACCAGATTGTTGTGACTTATAGTTTGGAAAAATATGGCACAAAAATTTGAACTCTGGCTATTTATAAAATGGGAAATTATTGACCACTCAAGCCACAAAGTCAATTCATAAAGTAATGTAGAGTCGAATACCTAGAAGTTAATATGGAAAAATAAGTCGTTCAAAATGCAAGTCGAAGTTCATCCAAGTTGAGGTCAAAGGAAATGAAAGTCAAATTTTATCAGGGATGGAGTCAGAGGCACTACAAGTCGAAGTTTATCCAATTCAAAGTCGAAGGAAATGCAAGTCGAAGTTTATCGGGGCTGGAGTTGGAGACACTGTAAGTCAAAGTTTATCCAAGTCGAAGTCGAAGGAAATGAAAGTTAAATTTTATCAGGGCTGGAGTCGGAGGAACTGTAATTCAAAGTTTATCCAAGTCGAAGTTGAAGTCAATGTAAGTCAAATTTTATTGAGGCTGGAGTCGGAGGCACTATAAGTCAAATTTTATCCAAGTAAAAATTGAAGGCAATGCAAGTCGAAGTTATCCAAGTCATAGTTGGAGTCAGAGGCACTGCAAGTCAAATTCTGTGCAAGTCAAATTCAGAGGTACTGTAAGTCGAAGTTGGAGTCGGAGGTAATGTTTAAACTTAAGAACTTTTCACAAGTTCTCGACATACCAATGGTCGATTGAACCGATTGTGGAGTTCCATTTCTCTACGTTCTATGTGTTTTTCACAAGTTCCCAACATCCTGATGGTTGATTTCCCTGGCTGTGGAGTTCCACTGCTCTACATTCTGCGTGTTTTTCACAATTTCCCAACATCCCGATGGTCAATTGATCCAAATGTGGAGTTCCACTATTCTACATTCTGCATGTGTTTTGTGTTTCAATCTCTTCTGAGATTCTCTTCAATCAATCAATTTCACCCCCTTTTTGACATCAATGACAACACTGTCCAACACTACCATGGAAAACCTAAAGGTGATAGTGAATTAAATGTACATGGCTTTTCCAATGTCAACTGGGATAGAGATATGGATTGTTGAAGGTCGAACAATGGATATGTGTTCAATATGTTCAATGGAGAAATCAATTGTATGAGTAAGCGACAAGCAATCATAGCCTTGTAAAAAAAAAGAAGTTGAATACATGGCATTCACTCATGGAAGCAAAAACGTAGTATGGTTGCAAAGGTTGTGTTCAAGAATCGAGTTTGAGCAGAGATATATGAAGATAAGCTATGATAGTCAAAGAAAAATATTTCTGGAAAAGAAACCATCTTATCATTCCAATACTAACCACATTTATTTATAGTACCATTTCGTGAGAGACATGGTGGAAAGAAACAAGGTCCTGTTGGAGAAAGTAGACATGTTGGAAAACATAATAGACTCTTTAACCAAGTCTATGATTGTTGTGAATTTCTCTTGGTGTAGAGAGAAAATGGGCATTTCTTCCCTGGGTCTATGAAAGAGCGTTCAAAAATCTCTCAGTTTCAATAAAGAAGACAACAAGTGGGAGAAACTTGGGTTGTTATATTCTTTTCAATGAAAGTCTAGTCGAGGTGGATCACCTGACAGTGAAAGTCAAAGGTTGAGGTGGTTCGACCAGGTAAAGTTGAAGTCGAAGAAATAAAAAACAATTTTAATAGGTCAGCCTAAAAGAGGTCTACAAGTGGGCACATGACAACCGACTAAAGACTGAATGGAGGTCGACTGGTAATCAATTGGTAAACTGACTTAGAATCAACTGTAACAGAATCTAGATATTCGCAGGATTTCTATCTAATTATTTGTGAGGATATATAACCATTTTTGGGAACTTTTTCTTTAGGGTTTTTCCTACTATAAAGCCTATAAATAAGGCGTGTTGTAATGTTGTAAAATCCAATCTTTAGAGAAATCATTTTAGAGTTTGTTGTTCATGTAGATGTAATCTGAATTGGCTACAAGGTTGTTTTTGTGTAAAGAAAGAAGGTATTATGTCGATTGTGTCTTAGGTGTAGACCAAGGTTAGGCATGTAACCTTTTATTTGAAAGGAATAATACAACAAGAGATAAAAAAAATCAAGGAATGTTGGTTTTCCTATTTGGGTTTCCAGGGTAAAATATCTATGTACTGTGTGTTTGCTTTGTCATTTACTTTCTTGATTAAATATTTCTTCCTCTCTTTTGCTAGGTTTAGTGTGGAAGTGTTACTCATTTAGTAACAAGGACATGAAGGATGCAGTATCCAAGAAGGTACTAACCAAACCCTTCACCCCTCAAGGGGGTAAGGAGAGAAAGTTTCCCTAGAAGCCGTGGATAGGGAAGGATGGATGGATGAGTAAAGTCAAAGATAAATAAGGAGGAAAAAAAATTTCTTCAATGGATAAGATCTGTGGGAGTTTCATCATCGATGTATGGGAAAATGTAAATTCAATTACATCAAGGTAGTCTCCAATGAGGAGGATGACGGTGATGATGAGGGAAATGAACATGACATGGGTGAGACATCGCATGCCACAGAGTAGGAACTGTTGCAGGATGGCCCCAAGGGATTGAGAATTTCCACACTTTCAACAATCCCTAAATATTACACCTTCAAGGTTAGAGGTGTTATGCAGGGGTAGAGGGTGACAACATTGGTTGATGGAGGAGCCACCCACAAATACATTAATGTTTCACTTGTCACCAGAAGAAAAATCCTGACAGAGTATTTTGAGGGATTCAATGTGGTAGTAGGGGATGGGTACAACATGACGTGCACTCAGAGAATTAGGGGATTGGAGGTAACATTGGGAAATTATACATTAACCATTTAATTTTATGTTGTGGATTTAGATGACACTCATGTGGTACTAGGAGTTTAGTGGTTGTACTCATTAGGAGATATTCACATGAATTATCGGGACATGAGGATGGAGTTCTAGGACAAGGGTGGAAAATGAGTCATCCTAAGAGGTATGTTGATAGGTGCCCCTAGGATAGTTTCTGACTAGCACATGGAGGCACGTTTTAGACATGGGGATGTGACTTGTGAAACAAAGTTCTTGATCACCATGGAAAATCCATCACAAGAATGCCAACAATATCCTACAGATATCCAGGCATTGCTTGGAAAGCATGAAAGAGTGTTTGAACCATTACCAGTAGGGAGGCCACCAGACAAAGGATTTGAGAAAGTCATTAAGATAGAAGAAGGATCAAATCCCATGATCACCACTCCCTATAAGCATCCAAAGAGATACAAGGATGAAATAAAGAAGGCCATAAAGGAGTTGCTAGATATGGGACATATCATGGTTATATCTAGTCCTTTTTCCTCCTTAGTTGTACTGGTAAAGAAGAAAGATGGAACTATGAGGAAGTGAATAGACTCCAGGGAACTAAAAAAGAACACCATATATAATTGATACCAAATACCCAAGATCGATGAGTTGATCAACGAGTTGCATGGGGAAGTGCACTTCTCAAAGCTTGATCTGTGGTCAAGATACCACCAAATTCGGGTCATAGAGGAGGATATTCATTGAAAACCATTTAGGTGTCACTATGGGCACTATTATTTTTTAGTTATTCCCTTCAGGTTGAATAACACACCAACTAACTTCCAATCATGCATGAACCATATCTTCAACAAGCAGTTGAGGAAATTTTTAGTAGTGTTCTTTGACGATCTTTTGATCTATAGAAGAATGTCGGAGGAATATCTGAAGCATGTGGATGAGATTCTCACCATTATGGAGGAGAAATATCTTTTTTCCAAGGAGACAAAGTGTGAGTTCAGTTTGAAATATATCCTCTATTTGGGGCACTTGATTGGCATCAAGGGAGTAAAGGTGCATCAAGAAAATATCCAAACCATCTTAGACTGGCCTCCTTCCAGGACACTCACAAATTTGTGAGGATTCTTTCAGATATGCAACTATTATAGACGCTTTGTAAAAGGCTTTTCACAATTAGTTGCACCATTGACATACCTCACCAAGAAGGGGGCGTTATGATGGTCATATGACACACATGTAGAATTTGACATAATGAAGAGGGTGATGAACACTTACCCAATGTTGGAACTCCCATATTTCACACAACCTTTTGTCCTAGAGTGTGATGCATTTGGTGAGGGGATAGGATAAGTATTAATGCAGAACCAACACTCGATATATTTTAAGAGAAGAAATACAAGGGAGATCGATAAGCTCTATCTGATCTATGATAAGGAGATGTTTCAAATCATGCATGCATTGGCCAAAATTAGACAATACTTGGTAGGAGGATTCTTTGTGGTTAGGAATGACCACAATAGCTTGAGGTACTTCTTAGAGCAACGATACCTGAATGAGACACAATAGAAATGGGTGAGTAAGGTGCATGAATATGATTTTGACATTGAGTATGTAAAGGGGAATAAGATTATAGTTTTTTATGCCTTGTCCAGGATACCTATGGCCTTCTTCACAACAAAAATCCTAGTAGACTAGAAGTCTATTCTCTTGGTGGAATATTCCATGAATACCTTTGCTTGTGAGATGATGTATGGAAGTATTCAAAATTATAGGTACATGGTAGTGGATGACATCATCTACTACAAATACAAGATCTATCTTGTCCCTAAATCCACACTCAAGGATAATATTTTGAGAGAAGTACATGACGCACCACTGGAAGGGAACCAAGGGTATATGAATTCCTACAAGAAGGTGAGGGAGAGATTCTCATGGAAAGGTCTCAAGGGGATGTACTTAGTCAAGTGAGGGAGTGCATGAATTTCCAGTAGAACGAGTCATATTTCAAACATCCCATGGGGCTAATTCAACCATTGGCGATTCTGGAGAAGAAGTGGGATAACATATCCATGGAATTTATGTCAGGATTGTGAAAGGTGTAGGGTAGGGAATATATCTATGTGGTACTGGACAGATTGACTAAATATGTGCACTTCTTTTCCATTCCTATAGAGTACAACGAATCTCAAGTAGAAAATCTATTCTTCAAGGAGGTGTTCAATATCCACGGTCTTCTGAGGAACATAATTAGTGACCAAGATAAAAGGTTTCTCAATGCATTTTGGCAGGAGTTGTTCATGTTATCCATGACATAGTTGACATATAGTACTATCTATCACCTTGAGACAAATGGGAAGACCGAGATAGTAAACAAATGGATTGAGGGGTAATTGAGGAACTATGTGTCAGGGAAGTGACGAGCATGGATAAAGTGGTTACATCTCAAGGAACATTACTACAACACCACTCATCATATTTCCATCGGGATGATCCCATTCAGGGTCTTGTATGGATATGATGCTCCATCTTTTTTGGATTTGGCATTTGGAGAGATTTGAACTCCTAAGGCCAAATACTGGGTGCATGAAAGTTAGGACATCTTGAGGGTCCTGAAGGAGAATTTGTTGGCCGCTTAGAATAAACAAAATATGCATGCATATAGGCATAGGATAGAACACAAATTTGAGGTTGGAGATCGAGAATTTTTTAGATTTCAGCCTTATAGACAGTCATCGTTGAAGAAAAGTAGTACAGAGAAGTTGAAGCCTCATTTTTATGGAGCCTACAGAGTGGTCAAGAGAGTTGTGGATGAAGCATACGATATGGAGTTACCAGAGGGTGGCAGGATCCACAACACCTTCCATGTATCTTACCTCAAGAAGGAATTAGGATAGCAAGTCACAACTTCGACAAATATTCCTCCAGTAGATGAGGAAGGAAAATTGGTTATAACTCCCAAGAGGATTGTCAATGTCAAGAAGATAGGCACATGGTAGAACACAACTTTGAGGTTGGAGATCTAGTATTTCACAGTTTGCATCCTTATAGACAGTCATCACTGAAGAAGAGTGGTACAGAGAAGTTGAAGAATCATTTTTATGGAGCCTACAGAGTGGTCAAGAGAGTTGTGGAAGAAGCATATGAGATGGAGTTACCAAAGGATGGCAATATCCACAACACCTTCCATGTATCCTACCTCAAGAAGGAATTATGATAGTAGGTCACGGATTTGGCAGCTATTCCTCCAGTAGATGAGGAAGGAAAAATGGTTATAACTCCCAAGAGAATTGTTGATGTCAAAGAAACAATACTGACGAGTAGGGTCACTCGTTAATATTTGGTTGTATGGAGATGACTTCCCACAAAAGATGCTTCTTGGGAAGGAGAGTAGATCTTACAACATTCTGATATGGAGTTTCTTTGGGACAAGAAATATTGGGAAGGGAGGACCGTAATGTCCCCTTCCAATTGATAGAGGATGACTAAATAATCTATATGAATCTCGTAGTCTATAGTCAACAAAGAAAAAGGGGAGTCAAGGAGGTTTATTTAGTTTCATTGGGTTAAAATAATGACAAATCCTAAAAGTGACATTAAATAAAATAAATAATTATATTTAATTGGAATTAGAGGGAAAAATAAAGTAAGTGTTTGATTTGGCCAAAAAACAGAAAGATATAGAAGTCCCAAAAGGAGGATAAATAGATGGGTAACCCTTATATTTGGGATTATGATTTGATATTTTATTGGAGTTCTATTGTAGTGAGCGTTTTCGTTGGGGTTTTGGGAAAAACCATTCCACTGTAGGTTTAGTTTTGGTGGTGAACTATCCACCCTAGCTAGACAAAGAGAAGGATTCATATAGATTCCTCATTTGATTTCATTGTGGTGTTTGGTTTCATCCTGGAGAATATTTGGAGGCATATCAACTTGTGTAAGGTATTTGCGGAATTTTTCCAGAGGAGGTCGATCTTTAGATCCACAGGTGCCAGGAGGGTTTAGCGTAACCAAGGAAGGATACATCTTGGTAGGTTGAGCACGAGTTGTCCCACCCTGCCCCGCTAGGTGCCCCTCAATCGTCTCACGAGGACCTCTGTGAACCAGGATTTTCAACGTTTCCCCAGACCGGGTGTGAGAAGGGTTCAAAAGAGGTTGGAGGGTTGCCTGCAGAGGAGACATTAATGGAGAAGAATAGTGTAGGGTTTAAAGAGCCTTGTATCAGTGGACTTCATAGATTGGCATCATTCCAATTTTCTTGTATTGTTTTTGTAGTAGATTGTGTAGCTTCCTAGAAGCCATTAGATTTGTGTGCTTAGGAGTATTATACAACTATTATTACAACCATTAGACATCATTGTACTAATTTTGGGAGTTTCCATCCATAATATGATGGCAAGGTTATCTGCATTATTTTATGTGTAATGGATATTTTCTATATGTTTGAAAATATTCCTAATTGATAAAAATATTTGTAAGAAGTTAACATATTCACATAAGAAGAAATAACAATTTTTTGGTAGAAAAAATAATATTCCCACCTAGCGTAGTTGGGGGCATTACATAAGCATAGCTAAGGAAAATTGTTGAGTGAAAATACAATGGATTTTGGGAGGTAAATTTGGATGTTATTTGAGTTTTAATTATGGAATAAATCATATATTTGTAGGTAGCAACCCAGAAGGCACTGTGACAATGGTTTACAACTAGAAGAGTTGTGGAGGTAAAGGAAGCAAGGTTGTGGCAGATACCCTTGATGAATTCTAGCTGAGATTGGAGTTAGGGGATTGTGAGTAGAAGTTCATAAGCCTAGAGGTGCAGAGAAATCATAAGGTTCTATAGGAGAGAGCTAGAGAGATACCAAAATGCCAAGTTTGGGAGAGAAAATTGGTGAGGTATTGTTTAACAAGGTGAAAAATACTTGTTATTGCAGAGGCTATTTGCAACTCATTATTGAGAACTATGAATCTCAAAGAGATGAAGATGACTAGAGATAGTAAAAGGAATGGGTCAAAATGAATCCATAATAAAATTAGAGAAGAAGCCAAAGAAATTGGCAGGAAGAGGATAAGTGATAAGAAATTTGACAGAGAGATTGCTAAGTTAAAATAACAACTTAGTATGATGATAAAGATTATATACAAAGGTGAAGAAGACTAGAGACGTGGTTGGAGAATGAAGAAGAGGGTCAAATGACCTATAGTGCAATTGTTTGCAATAAAGATGAGATGTAGGATGATTGTTTGGTTGAGGACAGAGGAGAGACTCAAGGAAGATGAGTACATAAATGTCATGGAAGAAGGACAAGAAGTTTACTTTTGAGAACCAAAACAAGGAGAAATCCTTGGAGATGATGATGTGGGAGATGAGAGACAAGATGAGAGTCTCCTGGAAAGTTTGAAAAGTTAATTTCAGCAAGCAGGAAAGGTGTCAATCCTAGAGGCAACAACAGGGACTGATGAGTCTCAAGTTTTGCATACTACTGGTTTATTTCATGTGTTTACAGGTACCAAAGATTGTGGTCTTGGAAAATAAACTACCACAAGCTGTCTATGGAAGACAAAGATAGAGGTAAGATCTAAAAATATCAACAAGGACTAGAATAAGATAGAGGCAAGGAGAAGTTTTAGACTCCAAGAAATAAAGTGGAGGACAAAAGAAAATTTTAAAATGTCACAGCATGACATATAAGGACAAATATTACAGTCACAAAGGTTGAGAAGGAGAAATCAACATAAGAGGACCTAGAAGGGGTCATGGGATATAAGGATAAAAGAGAAATTAGGAAATCAGGTCAAGGCGCAATATGGCTTAAAAGAAATTCAATTGATGAAGTGTATGAAGTCCTGAAGTGGACTATACAACAAAATAGTAATGATGGATATATAATCCCAAAGTTTGAATACTATGCCAAGATGAGAATGAAATGGAAATTTTTCCAAGATTTTTCGATGAGTAAAATAGACAAGAAGTAGGTTGAGAAGCCTTTTCAAGAAGGTAAGAACCATTGTATGTGTAATTGGTTATTTGGTAAGGAGCCAATAACATTTTTAGCTAAAATAGGTTTTGGACAACATATGGGATCAATGTTGACCAAGGAGTAGGTCATGATATTGAAAGAGAAACATTTATAGGATTATGAGTATGACAACAACAAAAAGAGAAGAGTAAGTGGTTGTATATGTTAACAGTCTTTGGAGATGAAGAAATTTTGGCACAATTTGTATGATGGAAAAGGAAACTATGTGCCTTAATTCTTTGTGAAGGGTGGAACGAGGGAAGAGTATCAATTGAATGGAAGACAAGTATGTATGAGAAAAGGAATGTTTCTGAAGAGAAGATGAATGCAAAAGTTCTAGAGAAAAAGTATGCACATGAGGGAAAACATGGTCATTGTGATAAGATCCTAAGTTTGAAGGAAACTCTGCAAGTATGTGGAGAAAGGATTAATCTTGAAGGCATAAATGATTGGTTCTATATTTTCTTATTGGATGAAGAATTAATTTCTTTTGAGGATGAAAGGATTCCTATTTAAAAAGAGAACAAGTGGATACTGGGGAAATAAAGAGAGTTACATGCCTTGCATATTTATAAGTATAGGCATCAAGGAGATATAATGTTTTTTATATCTTTTCAACACTAGAAAATTTTCATTAAATTATGGATGGACGAGAAGAAAAAGTTACAAAAAACATCTTGGATGCATATCCAGTATGAAATGAGGCTGATGAATGATGGGTATGAGTTAGAACAATGTGTGACACAGATAGAAATTGATACAGGATGGTTTCTCAAAGGTGATTATGACTATGCAGGTTTGGAACATGAAGATCATGTCAAAAATGGGATGACAACGAAGGATGGTAATGAGGCTGAAGTGATTGATCATTGGTGCATGATCATGGAGAAATATTTACAAAAACATATGAAGTGTTCATTTCTAAATTGTCATTTTGATGAGAAACTAATAATGGTGATGAAGAAACAGAGTATGTTTGAACATCCACAACCATATAGATTGAACATGCAACTTGTTGTCCCTTGACCAAGTTTTGAGGATCCTTGTCATTTTTGACCATTTTGGGACTTCGACAGGTTGTCGAAGGAAGAGTGCAAGATGAAGTGGAGATCCTGGGATCTCGGCCTCTCTTTTAGGGATTTTTGGGTTTTGAGCTTATGTAATGGGTATGGAGATGTCGGCCCATGGGTTTACCCATGTTTAGGCATATTTTGTAAAGTATAAATAGATTTGTAGGCGATCTAGGTGTGTGTGTGTGTGTGTGTGTGTATGAATGGGAAGTAGGCATCTGTGTGATGTTGTGCTAAGTGCTAAGTGCTAAGTGTGAACTGTAATTACTTTGTGCATACTGTGTGAGGCTTGCAAAGCTAAGTGCAAGTAGTTGTAAGAGACTATGGAAGGATTTGTGTTGTAACTCAAGGAAGGAGGATCTAGTGAGGTGCACAGATCTCTTGTCCTCTGTGGAGTAAGATCTCAAGGCTCTGTGCATGTAGTTGATTGACTGAAGATAATAAAGATAAGAAGAGTTGGTGGACATAGCCCCAGGGTGGGGGTGAGCCACGTATATCATGTGATGTCATGCTTTGTGCGATGTATTGATGTGTTTATGTGTTTACTTGCTTAAGTTCTTTAATAGAGATGAATGATAGATAGATCTATTGATGCTTTGTGCTTAGTAATATGAATAAGTGATGGATATAACCCATGTGAATGTGCTTAGTTCTTGAATATACTAGATCTGGGTGAATACTGCAATGCTCTGTGACTAGGGTTTTACTGCGAAGTAGATATTGGTTAAATACTGAAGGATCATAATTGCTAAGTGATCTGTTAAGGTACTACAATCACAGATCTGTGTCCCAGCTAAGGTTGCATACATTGGAGTCCTACAACCACGCTTGCCTCTACCTTGGGTGAGACTTCATTTGCTTCGCATGTGTTTCCGAAAGGGCCAGTAGTTAGGGTTTTGTTGGTGCACTATTGTAGCATTGAACCCTGGGTCTGCCCCTGTGACAACAAAGGGTATCATTGCTGGGACCTGAAATTGTGATTGTTGGGAACTGAGAAAAAAGAAGCTTTGTGCGAAGATCTGACCTGAAACTGTGATTGCTTGGAACTGAGAAAGAAGAAGCTTTGTACGAATATCTGACCTAAAAATGTGATTGCTAGGAACTGAGAAAGAAGAAGATTTGTGGGAAGATCTGACCTGAAACTGTGATTGCTAGGAACTGAGAAAGAAGAAGCTTTGTGCGAAGATCTGACCTGAAAATGTGAAAGATCCATGCATAGATATGTCGCCCTAGTGTGCAGTAATCTACTTAACCTGTAAATATCTATGCTAAGAAGAGACATTTGATTTGAAGAAAAGAGGTAATATCTTGAAGCTTTGTGCTCCAGTAAAGGTAAGGATATTGAAAAGTTTTTAGATCTGGAAGCTTTGTGCTCTGCTGAAAGTAAGATTAGTGGAAATTTTTGTTTCAAGAGTATGGATCTAGGTATGTTTGATAAATTTTGTCCTAGCTTGAAAACTAGGGCACAACTAGAAGAAAAGAGGTTTGATATGAGTAGATCTGATACAAATAATGAAAGATATGTTATACCTATGCATAGAAAGAATGTTTGGACTAACAAGTTGATGCAGGATCCTAGAAAGAATTTTTTGAGGTTAGCTACTATGATTCTAGTGCGTAGTAAAGGAAGGGATGGGGATCATTTAAAAGAAAGAGAGGATTAAATCTTTGTTACAATTGCAGAGGACTGGAACATCTTGCTAAGGAATGCCCTGGTAGAATACCTAGTTGTCTTTGTTGTAAAGTTGTGGATCATGAAGTTCTGGATTGCCCTAGAATGATTGCTAAGGTTGAAAGAATGAATATGAGCCAAGAAGACCCTGAGGAAGGTCAAGACACTAAGACCATGGTAGAACCCCAGAAAAAATCATAGACTATATTGCTGCAAATGAAAGAAACCCTGAATGACCACTGGAATATCAACTTATCAGAGATCTTCAAAGAAAAAGAGTACATAGAAGAAAGAATAGAAGACTTCAACATTGACTTTGTTCTGGATGAAGAAACATAGGTGAATATTATGACAGAAAGAACTAGGGAAACTTTAGGAAAGACTGTTATGATTCCTTCATTGGGGGGAATAGGATTATTTAGAGAAAATATGATAAATCTATGTGGAAATCTCACCTAGATATATATGAGGGCCCATGGAACTTTGATAGAGGAACAATTTGAAATTGTTAAATTTATTGAGAACAACACCCCATTTTCTATATTACTAGGAAAACCTTGGATTGAAAGGGATTAGGCTAGAAGGAAAGAAGAAGAAGTCTTAGAACAGAAGAAGAAAGAGTTGAAAGACTTCATGACTAAGAAGATCACACACTTGATTGCAGAATAGGAGAATAGATCGAAGTTATTTGAAACCAAAGACTTGGATGTCGAAATTGGAAGAACACGAGAAGACTCATGGAAAACTGAAGCACCTACCCTAGATAGAGAAGAAGTATTTCCCTTGAATCCTAGGAAAGAACCTCAACAGTGAAAAGTTACTATGCCGAGAGGAGATAAGAATCAGAATGAAAAGAGGAATACTAAGATGAAGCTCACTAGAAAGCAGGTTAGAAAACTAAGCAAGAAGAGATCAAAGATCGAAAAGTTACAGAAGGTTCCAGAGGGAACTTCACAGAAGGAAAATTTACAAAAATGGAACTTCACCGGGATATCAGAACAACATCACATGGCACTTCGCCATGGTGAAGCAATATTGTCGCTGGGAATAGTATAAACGTTAGACCGATGCCCCAAATGGGTAGAAATGCATTTGTGGTCAAAAAGCGCACCATTAGACTGTTGGGACTGTGTCGTAATGGACATAACTGGTTAATGAAGGCTTCTCACCCGTTAGAAAGATTTGTTGCCTAGTTATCTACTTATTCTATCGAGCCTTGCACCGAGAACACATTTTCCACCCATGATTATCTGAGCTCACATATTAGTTGATTTCACGTAGTGATCATCGAGCTATCGCTATCCATCCCATCACATTGAGTTGTTTCTCTTCAACCCGAGATAGCCAACCATGAGCATGTATGTCCGAAGAACTTAGCGTAGTCAAAGAGTCTATGAAGGAGGTACTCATCGACCTTATGACTGAAAGAGTAATGTCTGTAGGTTTACAAGCGTCATCGACAAGAGGAGTGTAAGCCTCTCCGTCAACCGCACATGGATCCGGGCCCTCCCGAGTCATCACAAAAAAGAGAACCAAGCACAGAGATGACCTAGTGAATGCGAAGCTAATCCCTACCATCCTACTTGAGTATATCCCACCCCTAGCCGGTGTAGCAAGTCGTGAAAGTGTCTTAAGGGACTTTGACTACACTGTCATCACTGCGTACCTCCTGAAGGAGATATGCATGGTTAGACCACAACTAGAAAGGATTCCGATCTTGAATATTAGCGAATATAACCTAGGATACTATAAGAGCTATGGCATGCTCACACCTTATAAATATCTGATTAAGACGAAGGGAAAGAAGACGAAGGTCATCCCTCAGCTATGGAAGATGAACCTCGCGCAGTCCACCCTGTTAAATGTAATGAAGAGTCCACATTTTGGAAGGCACTAGCAGGTTAACACCTACGTTAAGCTTCTACTGTCATGCTTCCATAGTGGCTATCTCTGGTTGGATAGACATATCACTGTCGATCCAACGTTGATCCATAAGATCACCAGACTAAGCATGCAAGGACCCAACCCACAAGAGTTCTACCCAAGAAAAGTTGCAGATTTAGCCCTGGCACAGATGATTAAAGAAACATACGACGATGTTGAGAAGGGGACACGAGGCTACAAGGTAGACTCCATCCAGAATGGCGCAGTGTGCCTAGCATGTCAGTTAATTGTAGGAAAGCTAGTAAGAAAGAACAAACCCACGCAGGTCACAGGGTTTGTAGTTGACCTCGCTGGGAAATGCATGGAAGGCCTACAAATGAATTGGGAGAAGTACCTAGTTAATCAGCTCGAACTGGATTGTCGTAAAGCCCAGGATCAGGGCTATGACTTTCACTTTAGCTGGCTCCTGATCCTCATCACATTTACTTCTTGGGAGATATCGAAAGGTGCGACCTTCCCTGACATCGATCCATTTGAGCCACTTGCTTCGAAGTTCAGCACGCTCTAGTACTCGAGCGATATGGGGAAGCAGTGGTAGTCAAATGCAGTATTTCATACCTACTACCTGCAGCATATGAGAGCTATTGAGTCCTTTCCTTGTATGACGCCAAACACCCTAGATAGGTTTAGGCCTCTTATGAAGTTCCGCGTAGATAGGAATTTTATTTACATTACTGCGTGTGATGATGAAAGAAAAGAAGAACTTCAGTACTACTACAAGCTCACTACAGAGGACCTGGAAGAAATCATTAAAGACTGTCCAACATAATTCCTTTTCCCTGCTGACCCTGCAGAGTTGTCTGACCCGAACCTCATTGGAAATTCGGTAGTTACTCATGAAGAGTATGATTCCCCAAGCAGCAGCAGGAAGAAAAAGAAGCAAGATGTATAGGAAATACACAACACGATAAAAGAGACCGCATCCGAGTCACCTAGCGGAGGAGGTGATGACAAAGTGAACAAAGAGGAAAATCAACAAGAAGAAGATAAGCAAGGCGAAGTAACACCGCCGCAGAACCCTCCTGAAGACATTGATCCCTCTAAGAAAAGGAAGGTTTCCCCCAAGAAACCTTCATCATGGAAGAAATCCAAAGCCAACAAGCCAAAGATGCAGAGTGTACTCACGGTTGATGACTTCAATTTCATTATTTCAGTCATAGGAGATGCCTCAGAAGAGCTTGTACAAAGGAACGAAGAAAAACAAGAATCCATGTATGATAGAATTGTAGCATAACTAAGAGGTGTACAACAAGCCCTTTATTCGAGCAGTGTAGTGTCCACTGCACCCTTTCCCTCAAAAGAAGCATAATTGGGAGATGAGCCTACTCAACCCCTCAAACTAGCTGATGTGACTGAAGCCCACCTTCATCGAGCATAGACTGAGAAAGAACAGATCACAGCTGCCTTGAAACAAGCACATGAGGAATTTATAGAGCAACGCAGTATTGCGCAGCAGGAGAAGGATGCTCTTCAAGCAAAGTTCAAAGAAGAAAGAGCGCAGATCCAGTGGGAGAAAGAAAAGCTACTCGTGGAGCAGGTCAGAGTGAAATAAGAAGGCAACAGAGCATTTTGCTCTGTGACAGGCATGGAAAAGAAGGATGAAGAACCAGTAGAACACCAAGTAGAGCAACTTGTAGAAGCTATCCAACAACTACAACAAAGAATAACAGATCTCGAGCTAAGAACAGTGCCTAGTACTCTGCAAGATGTGCGAGATCAAATAGAAGCGACTGCTCAAGTCACAGTTGAGAGAATAAAGGCCTTTACCATGGAATGTAAAAAATTGAGTGATTGTAGTGCCCAGACTTATGAGCAACTCACTGAGAACCCACAGCTGATGGCACTAGAGTTGCAGCTCTAGGAGGCAAAGCAGCAAGCAAAAATAGTACAGGCACAGTTGAAGCCCCTGTCAGCCATTGAAAGGATGAAGTGATCTCAAGAAAAACGTAGTGCTCAACAATAGGTCTACACCATTCAAAGCACAACCATGGAAGCGACTCAGAGGCTCCAACCTATACAGGACGAGGCTTGCTAGCTATTCACAGAGATCAAAGGCCAAGGAGTAGAACTAGAGCAAGTCGTCACTGCAACCGAACAACGTTTAGAGGGACCTATCAAGAAAGATGCTATCGAAGAGTTCACTGAGCAAGAGGCCATGACAAAACAAAAGGTTGAAGAAGATTGAGCCAAGCTCAAGGCTTTTGAGGCAGAATTACCCAAAGCAGAGTGACTTGGGATGAGTCACAGGTGAGTGTTGGGGGGTTGTTGGCCCTTGACCAAGTTTTGAGGATCTTTGGGCATTTTTGACCATTTTGGGACTTTGACAGGCTGTCAAAGGAAGAGTGCAAGATGAAGTGGAGATCGTGATATCCCAGCCCCTCTTTTAGGGATTTTTGGGTTTTGGTCTTATGTAACAGGTATGGGGATGTCAGCCCATGGGTTTACCCATGTTTAGGCCTATTTTGTAAAGTATAAATAGATGTCTAGGCGATGTAGGTGTGTGTGTGTGTGTGCGAATGGGAAGTAGGCATCTATGTGATGTTGTGCTAAGTGCTAAGAATGAACTGTAATTACTTTGTGCATACTGTGTGAGTCTTCCAGAGCTAAGTGCAAGTAGTTGTAAGAGACTGTGGAAGGCTTTGTGTTGTAACTCAAGGAAGGAGGATCTAGCGAGGTGCGCAGATCGCATGTCCTCCTTGGAGTAAGATCTCAAGGATCTATGCATGTAGTTGATTGACCGAAGATAGTAAAGAGAAGAAGAGTTGGTGGACGTAGCCCCAGGGTGGGGGTGAACCATGTATATCCTGTGTTTTCATGCTTTGTGTGATGTATTGATGTGTTTATGTGTTTACTTGCTTAAGTTATTTAATAGAGATGAATGATAGATAGATCTGTTGATTCTTTGTGGTTAGTAATATGAATAAGTGCTAGATCTAACCCATGTGAATGTGCTTAGTGCTCGACTATACTAGATCTGGGTGAATACTGTGATTCTCTGTGATTAGGGTTTTATTGTGAAGTAGATACTGGTTAAATACTGAAGGATCATAATTGCTAAGTGATCTGTGAAGGTACTACAATCACAGATCTATGTCCCAGCCAAGGTTGCAGACACTGGAATCCTACAACCACCCCTATCTCTACCTCGGGTGAGACTTCATCTTCTTCATAGGTGTTGCCAAAACAATCGGTAGTTAGGGTTTTGTTGGTGCACTATTGTACCGTTGAACCATGGGTCTTCCCCTGTGCCAACAGAGGCATGCACTATTTGTTGCATGAGTTTTCATTTGATGAAGATTATCCTCAAAGAAAGAATATGGGGTCAAAAGAATGGCAACAAAGGCCATACAAAGTCTATATGAGGAATTAAAGGACCAATAAGATGCTGGCACAGAGTGTATGGAACAAATTTCCATAACCATTGTTGTATTGGAAAATTATTCTTGGGAGAAACAAATGTTGGAAATGATGTAAAGACTAAAGAAATGGCTAAAGTCATAACACTCTTATGTGCATAAGTGAAACAAAAGATGGAGCTACATTTTGAAGTGGAAGCATTGTACACATATTTGAGGGATTTTTTCAAATGGATACAAAATCTATTGGAGTAACATGACAACATAAACATGCGTGGAGAAATGAAACAACAACATAAAAAAAATAAACAGAAATAAAATAAGCTATGGGATCCTAAAAAATTGGAGACAACAGTAAAGGAATAATGTAGCAGAGCATGTGGGCGACAACCACACAAAGTATAGGATTGAGGAGGACTTCATCCAATAGAAGACTCAAAAACAAGAGTTCATGAATTTATTTTGTACCTTGGGAGTTTGATGCAGAAGCATAGTTGATCCAGGTGGATATTGGTGGCCACCCACCTCTTCTAACTAGTTGAAAACAATTTTTTGACAATTTTGGCAATTTACTATTTTTAGTAGGTTTTAACTTCCGAGGCCATTTTGAGGGCCTAAATGAAGGTTTTTTGAGATAGAGCTTGTTGGAACACATCTATATATTTATAAAACTTTAGATTTTAATAGATTTCATTCTCGTTTAAATAAAATCAACGTGCGCTTGATTCTCACCATTGATGAAGTCTCACATTTAATCAAATGATCATAATCTCTTAAGAATTATGGAGCCGCCTACTTGTTAATGAGTCAATTAACCAAAGACTACATTTGAATGTCGGGTTTTAGAGTTTCGTGATGCAAGAATTTCAACATAGAACAAGTCCAAAGTCCCGATGGCCGAAGTCACAAAATCATCTTAATCTCTAAACCAGATTAATTAAGAATTAAAAATGATTAATGGGCAATTAATCATATCGCGATTTCGCATTTTGGGGCTCTTGCACGTAACGACTATAAAAGTATCGATAGTCGAAATCATGAAACTATATTAAGTTAATCATGATTAATTAAGATTTAAAAATAATTAACGAGTAATTAATCATATCGCGATTTCATGTTTCGGGGATCCTGCATGTAACGACTATCAAAGTCCCGATAGCCAAAATCGTGAAATTGTCTTAAGTTAATCACGATTATTTAAAAGGGTTAAACATGATTAAAGTTAATTGATCATATCGCAATTTCACGCTTCGGGGATTATACATTGAAATGTTATAGGATATCCCGATATCCGAAATCATGAAATTTACTTAACGATAAGTGTAATTAACTGACGCATTAACGACGATTATCACGTAATTAATCCTTCACTAAATAATTACTCAAATAATTTCAAATCTCATCTGTGCTTTTCTCGAAAATTAATGACCTTAATAATTGATTTACGGCAATCATTCCAAATGAGATCTTATACCATCGCCTAAATCTTATTCATTGAGGAAAGTAAATGCTCTGTCAGTATGAGTATTAGTAAATCAATATAATTAAAGGAAAAGGATATTGAATTTCGAATTTCATTGTGCATTTTTACTAAGCAGTAAGTTTTCAAGTTAATTAACTCTGTGCATTTCCTGTGACAGATAACATAGCTCTGAGACCTGATATCATGGCTCCACGAAAAGAACCTAAAAGAATTGGCGAAAGTTCGAGCCAACACACAAATGTCCTCTCTGACACCTCGCCTAGAAGCATAGACACTGTTAAATCCTCGACAAAAGTATTCAATGTTTTATAATATGAATTGGTAAATTGTCGGGACGATTTAGGTGATAATGTGACGGAAGACCTAGCCACCAAATACAAAATTGTTTCCCAGTCAGAGCTACATAAGATAACGATGAGGCCTAGGCTCTTGCCTTACAATGATATGATCGGTTGGGAGTTGGAGAATGTGGATATCCCTACCAGAACCACTTTCAATTCACAAAAGGTTGTAGTTGGGTCCTTTTGGCCAGAAAATATACAAGTGATGTACAAGCTGTCTCTGGTATCCAATTTCATTTACGATGCTAGTTTCCTAGTAGATTTTGTCAAGAAGGAATGCGCCCAATATGGAAAAAACCTTCTCGACTTAATTAAGGACTAGTATTCTCTCCCCAAGAAGTTTATTGCCAAATCCCATGGCATATACACAATTTCTTCATTATAACCTCACATAATGTATATAGAAATGATGATGTGTAGACTCTACGAGAAAGAAGACACAACCCATTTCTTTTTACCGTGGGTGCCCATTATGCACACAATGGACGAGGGTTATTCTTTTGACTAGGCCAAGATATTGTCAGGAATTTTGGTTAACAATATTACAGGATATCAATCACTAAAAGCCAAGGGGAAACCAGCCCAGTTTTTCATGTCAGATTATATCATGGACGTTGTCTGTTTTATGATGCCTTTTCCGCTGATGGGATGGAGCTGGACTCCAACTAGTGTTGAACCCATACATATTTATGATTCAAAAATTTGGGAGGACAAGGTGAAAGATCTATTTTATGAAATCTACAAATGGGTGGTGGTGTCGATGCACACTGCTACATATGGCTACCCACCTCCTAGAATTTCTGAAGAAATTGTGACTAATCTGGGAAAGATAGCAGACTGGTACATCGAGGAGCATTTCTCCTATATTAGGGTTTTCGGCTGTTTCGTTCCTCCACATGATTTGCCTCAAATTTTACCAAATCGACTGGTGTTCCATGAAGTGGCACATCAAACTTTGCTTGGGGGAATTAGTAAGGAGTTGAAAGTAGTATAGAAAAAGGTATGTCCCTCTTTTCCCCTATAGATTGGTACATTTTCTTTATTGGATTTTGGCCATTCGAAAGTAGAGTCTGCGGCCCTGGGAGAAATCAGGTTGGTCGATATCGAATTCAAGAAGCATGATCCACATAATATCATAGGTAATCATATGGCCAACTACAATTTGAAAATATATGAACATGAAGAGTCCCCTCAAGACGAGATGTTTCGAAGAGAATGGTCATATCAAGAGGTCCTGATTCGAGTTTGAGCTCTGCCACCAGATAAAATGGTCGAGTTTTATAACTTCCAGAAGAATAGGAGAAATGGCCTCCCCAAAGTATTGCAAGGAGAAATCCCGACACCTCCAGCCACACAACAAACAGAGACCCAAGGATTAGAAACATGGAGCTCTAGTGGACAAGATGCTCGAGAAAATTTGGAGGAAACTGAGGCCTTGACAAAGAAGGAAGAAGAAAAGCCACAGTCCACACCAAGTAAACGAGCTACTGACACAACCGGGAAGAAGCCATTTACTAATATAGGTAGTCCTATCCAATCTGTCACACCTCTACAATTTAGTAGAGGGAACCCGATGGCCAAAGTTGTATTCATAGAGGACCTTACACCTATTTCGGCAACATAAATATCTCCTTTAGAATTCTTCTTCAGTAAGAAGAGAAGGGTTGTGGTAAAGAGATGAACACATCAGAAGGAGGGTGCAATTGTTAAAAGACAAAGGGTACTATTAGACAGGCAAGCCCTAGAAGAAGAAGACTTCGCTACAGAGGTCACAGGCTCACTAGGAGATTTTGTGACAACAAACTAGTTTTCAATGGACAACCTGAAGGACAAGTTGAAACAGAAAAACCTATTGGTGAGCCAGCTGCAAGGCAATATAAAGACTGTAGTGAAGGAAATCAGGAGTGATATGACTAAAGTTTTTGAGCAGATTAGAGCCAATGATAGATAAGAAATCCAACAGCTCAAATCCAGTCTTGGTGAGATGTAGAAAGAGTCACATACAAGCAATGAATTAGTCAAACAGTTGCAGGTGAAGGTAAGATTAACTAAAAAGGAAATGGTAGATATATCAGTTTTCCAAACCCAATCTCTAGAGGTACATAAGGAAATGGAATCAATCTAGTGAATCCTTTTCAATAAGGTGGAAGCTATCCAAAACCATTTTCAGGTGGTAAAACAATTCTTAAATAACATTTGTTTAAGGGAGAGAGAGGCTATTGCTGCTCGGACCACTTTCCAAGAAGCGGTTGTGTCATCGCCTAGAGAAGGAGTATCTATGGTTTCAAGGTTGTTTGTTTTGGAACAAGTCAGAGGTGACATAATACTGAAGACATGGGAAGCTAACATAGCTGAAAGTAAAAGAATGGCTAAGGAAGTCAAGGAGTCTTGTGAAGAAAATTTTCATTCACTAAATAAAGAGTCATTAGGCTTCAGAAAAGATGATCACTCTAAATTACTGGGACAAGTTGACATAGAAAAACATCAACTTAATATCAAGACAAACTTGGAAGAAGCTCAGGTTGAGATCTCACATTTGAAAGAGATTGATATCACTCAGATAGATAGGTGGTTAGTGAGACCAAATTTGTAGCTACAGTCAATAACTTCAGAAGACAGAAGAATGGAAGATAGATTACCTCAATTAGAAAAGAAATTATATATTTTTGAGGCAAATGATTTAACAACCCTCCAGGCTAGTGGTTGTTGGGCTCTAAAGATGTCTAAAAATAGCCTTAGTTTAACATTAATTTATCAACCCGAGGATTCATCTTTTATCTCAAAGAATATTGGTAAAGTCTATGCAGATAGCTTGCAGAGGCTAAAATCTTGTAGTGAAAGCAAATCTGAGTTTATCAACAGTCCAGTTCCTCGAACATTCATCGAAGATTCTAAGAATTGAAATCTAAAGTTGTGCAATGGAAAGAAACTAATTAATCTATTGAATTCATTTTAAGAGAAGTAATTGAATCTAATTAAAGACTTGTAGAAATGACTATTATTATGAATCCAATTGCTGGAAAGAAAAAGGCGAATTACTCTATCTATGGAAAGAAACAAAGATTGTAATCTAATCGAAAAGAGACAACAATCGTACTTCTATTGAAAGTAACAACAACTATATTCTAATGGAAATGAACGAAAATTGTAAACTAAGTAAAAGGAACAACAAATGTAAACTAAGTAAATGTGAATAGAAAATGTAAATTAAGTAAATTTGAACTTATGAGGAACTATCATGCATCAAATCTCAGTAATGGGAATTGGAGCAGCAATCATCTAATGCTTAAGGAAATATCTATCTCTTGCAATTGACATAAAATCATCAACACATTGATGCATTCATTTAACTTCTATAAAAAATAATCGAATCACAAAACATAAATTGAACTAATACAATTACAGGTCGAACAATAGCTCCTTTAGACTGGGCCCTTGGTCCTTAGAAGCACTACTATTTGAAATTCAGTATATAGAAATGGTAAAACCGCTCAACACTTTTTATTAATTTCATAGCTGGTACAACATTTTACAAAAACTGTTAACACATAGAAATTTTAAGTTCTGAGTTCTTGGATGTAATTCTTCTATATCTTTCCAAGATCTATTTACCCCTTATATATTACAATAATCTAGGTAAATTAATCTATCCTGAGGATCGAGAGATCCTCAGGATTGCTTTACTATTATAAAGTTACAATATAAGAAACTTGATCATCTTTAAAACCGCCTTGCGCCATAAAGTGTTCAACCTCCAATAGCTTGCGTATCTTCAAGATTTCCTTTGCTATATTGGGTTTGACAATATTTAACCAATCCTGTAATAAAACCAGACAATTCCAAACATATTTTAGGATCTATGTAATCTAACTTCAACAATAACGCTAAAGAGTATTTTATTCATTTTCTATTCTATTTTCTCCTAACTAATCGAAAAGTCAATCAAGATGATATCATGAAATGTGTGAAAAAGGAAGATATGTATACCTTTTTCATAACCTAACATACCCCCCTAGCTTACCTTCTTGCATGTCCTCATGCAAGTTGAGATCTTACATGTAAAGCAGTAATGTTGTAAGGTGGAAAGGTTGGTTCATCGGGCCTTCTGAACCCATTACTTCTTTTGAGTTCTCCAAAAGCAGCATCCTCCCTTTTCTTGTTAATTTGATAATATTTTTGGTAACTTTCTGGAGGGAACTAGATGATAGGGGGATTATATATGCAACCAATCCAAGAAGTCCCTTCCTCTTGGAGCAATCTAGAATACCTCTCTGTTCTGTAGGTGGCTACAAAGAAATTCTTGTACCCAAAGGGTTCCCTACTCTTTACTTCACTGGAGGATGCATCCCATCTCAGTTTAGAAGCAGCAAGATCTTCCTCCTTAAGCTCCCTAAAACGAGTGATACCTGAACGTATAACCTGTAGATGGATAGGGGCTAAGGATTCTACGACCCCCCCTCTTTTCATAAAGGTTTTATGTCACATAATGGTTGGAAAGGACTTTGGAGGTTCTCCCCTAACCCAGAGATCTAGCCCAGCTTCCCTCTTTAGGAAGGTTTTATGAGCTTTACCCCATATGACTTGGTTCTGAGTAAATGACAGAAATGCCTGAAACTGTATGTCATCTATTAATGGGCTAGGGTTATCTTCCCTCTTTTCTTCCAGGATGAAATTATGAAAGTACAATTCACACCAAAAGTATTGTACATTTTCGTCCTGCTCTCTGAAACATGAAATAAACTTAGGTATGGAAAATGAAATAGGTTTACCTGCTCTGATGGCCTTCACTCTTAATAACATACATCGTTCTAGCAAGAATAAAGTGTAATTGGTGGCAGGGGCTATGCAATTAATAACATCAGAGTAAACATCACATATTTCTTTGATTTGCTCCAAAAATTTTTCTAATTGGGTTTGCACCTTTTTTATCTTCCCTTGGGATCTGGTGAGCGCAACATAGGTCTCACTCTCTGTTGTTGTCATGTCCTTCAGTTGTTTAACAATATTTTGATGTTCAGCCCTAGTGACCATCTCATCTTGGTGTTGAGCCAATGCTCGATGGGCTTGTCCCAGCTCTGCCTTTAGTTTATCAATGGTGACACCCTGTGCTTGAGATTGATATACTTGGTATTCTTCCATAGCACCCATCTCTTCCCTGGATTAAGTTAATGCTTGCTAGACCTGTGTAAGTTCTGTTTCCAATCTGTCCACATTGGCACTCTATTTTTGGGACTGGAGTGCCTGGTGCTTTGCTATAGTTAGTAATTCATTTCTATTTTGATCCAGGGTTTGTTGAGGCTGCATCAATTCTTCCTCCAATCTCTTGATGGTAGCATTCTGCTCAATGCGTTGAGCTATTTCCTCTAATACTGGGGTGTCTATCTGCACCTCAGCATCAATTGTTTCTGTAGCTATCATATTTTCCTGTGTTTCTACAGGAATTACTTCCTCGTTCTGAACTACTATTTCTTCTACCACTATTTCTTCAGGGTCTGTTTGTATCCCTACAGAATCTGTACTGACTACTTCTTTAGGAAGAGGGTTTCTTCCTTGCACTATGGCCCTTTTGTTCTTCTTTCTTCTTTGGGCCTTATCTAGTTGTTCTAACTATTTCCTCAATTCCTTAATAATTTCCTTGAGTTTACTCACCTTCTGCTTCAATACTTCAGCCTTCTTAGCCTTTTTCTTCAACAATTTGTTTTCCTTTTTTAACTTTCTAATTTTCTTATGGCTCTTGGCTGATTTTTGTTTATGAGAGGTCTCAAGGTCTTCTTCATTCTGGCTAGTAGATGGTTGTTCCTCTATTCCTTCCAAATGTTCTGTCTGTCCAAGAGAGATTCTTATTTCAAGGTGAGGTTCTTCCTGTGTTGTGTCCTCTGGAAAATACATTTCAATATCAGGAAAATCTTCAGCTAGTTTTGAAGAGGAGGCTTGTTCTGGGCATTTTTTTGGATTATTTGTGCCTTTGTCAATTGTGGTTCCCAAGCTTCCCAAAACCTGGGCTATTTCTACCTCATATCTCTTCAAAAATTGTTTTGTCAGATGCTCTAATGCTAGTTGGGTGTCTTCCTGATCATTCCTTGGTGAGGTCTATTCTTCTTGCCTATTTTCTTGAACATTCTGCCATGGAGACTGTTCTGTAGAGTTATAAAGTTCTTCAAGCTATTTTTTTGTACCCTGAATTGCTTCAGTTGTTTCCTGAATTCGTCCGCTTCTTCTCCTTGTCTGAATGATGGTTTTAGGGATAGTTGTTTCTCATTTCCTCTCTTTTTTTAATGCCTATTTTTGTGAGGTCTGGGCCTCTATGATTTGGGCAGGGTCTGCCTCAGCTTCGGTTTGAGGAGATGAGATTTCTCTTTGGGCAGTAGTCTCCTTTGCCTGTCTATCTTCAATTTCCTGTGCTAGTTCTTCATGGCATAATTCAGGCTTCTCTAGTTGTGGGGGTCTATTGGCCTCAATCAGGTTATCCCAGGTCAATTAATTTTGACTCAGTGCTTTATTTGTTATCAGTTTAACTAATCTGTGGTGACTAATAACAGTAACAGGGTTCTTGGATTTTTGTGTTCTTAATTACTAACCGTTGTTTTAAAGCTGCCAGCAGTTTAAGGTGGCGAGGTCAAATTACGTCATATCATCCATCACAGGCGATGTACCGCTAAATTATCCCTACCGGTTCCTTCCATGGTTCTCTGAGGGTATTGGGATTAAGTCCCTTTCCTTCTTATCCAATTCTTCCCCAGGGTCTGTGAAAGTATCCACAACTTCCTTCAGTGTTGTTTATTTTCCTGTCCACTGAATGCCCATGGTAGGGAGGCCTGTGACCTCTGCTAAGATTTATGGGGTGACTGAGATTTGTATTCCTCGCACCATAGATATTTCTCCCTGTAGATTATGAAAGAATTCAAGCGTGACATTCGTGTCATATCCTTGCAGATGGTTGAAGTACTCCGTCCACCCCAGCCGATGTAGGATGTCTATTGCCTGCACTGTAACCTGTAGTAAAGTTGGCTCCCTGCGCACACCTCTGCCACCCATTTTGTGAGAAAATGTGGATGACTATCGTTCTTGGTAGCAGACTTGGTTAGACCATCTTGGAGGAAAAATTACCGAAAATAGCAAATATCAGAGACAACAAATGTTTACAAATGTGGGTATTTATTACAATCATTACTATTTTCAATTCTTTGAAAAGTGTGAAAGGCATTCATTATGCAAGGTGGAGTGCTTTACTCTTATGTGCCAATAATAGGCTTCTATAATATTTAGGATTTCCTCTTGTGTGGTTTAGGCTTTGTATATGGCAACGATTCAAAGTAACAACCAAACATTAAAAATAAAATAAGTGTAATAAATGCATCCAATTTAATGATTCCATATCTATGCATTCTAAGTAGAATAAGTGTGTTGAATCTAGTTAGAAGAACACCAACCAATACAGGTATATGACATGACATATTAAGAACAAATGCATTTCCAATCAATTTGGGAATATTTGTTGCTATGCTAGACCTTTCTTCACTACTATAGGTCTCTCCCAATGATAGTTTCTAATTGCAACTCTAGAAATCTTGTCATTCTTGCAAAACTATACTTTATAAATTTTCCTAAGTGTCTTGAGTTCAATACAAACTTTACATTCACATTTTATGTTCATTAACATTACCTTTCATACCTGCAACAATGAAGGCATTAACGCATAACATAAAATTGATAAAGACATTAAAACATAACATAAACTTGATGAAAGCATTAAATCATAACATAAACTTCCCAATTTATGCTTGGTTGTGACAACATACCTAAAGCTGAAATATGTCTTGAGTTATCAATTCAAATTTTACGTTCACATTTAACGTTCATTAACATTATCTTTCATACTTGCAATAATAAGGACATTAAAACATAACATAAACTTGATGATGAAGACATTAAAGCATAACATAAACTTCCCAATTTATGCTTGGTTGTAACAACATACCTAAAATTAAAATATTTTATCCTCGAACTTCTTACATAAATACTATTCTTACACATTTTGTGTTGAGAGTGTTATAGTCATTGGGAATGATGAGCACTAACAATGAATTCACAAGAAGTTCATTCTCAATGATTAAATAGTGCTTCTTATTTCCAAAAGCATCACAAATTTTACAACACATGATGCATATTGGATGGTCAGTGCATTCTTTACAATGACTTCAACACATTTTTCATCAAACAAATAATAAACATTTTCTACATATATTCATCAAATAAATAATAAACATTTTCTACATATATTCTCATTTCAAGACCAAAAATAATGAATAAAAGTCAACGTCTAAAGAAAATCTTAGTCCTAAAACACTTATGTTTCTTTGAAAAACTCACTCATGAATTACCCTTTCCACTCATTAATTACCCACATCTATAGAAAATCTTAGTCCTAAGAGAAAATCTTAGTCCTAAAACACTTGTGTTTTTTTGAAAAACTCACTCATTAATTACCCTTTCCACTTCATTATTCTTATCGAAGCATAAAAATGGGATACTTTTCAAAGTCAAAAGATCTAAATATTTCCCCATATATGATCTTTTATATCATTTTTATTTTCATTATAAAAAATATTATGTTATAATATCTTCCTTAAAAGTTGGAAATGCCATGTTAGAATATCTTGCTTTGAAATTGAAAACGTGAATATAAAGACACATACTCAATATACATTAATTCAAAGGTTAATAAGAAGTATATTAAAGAAAAAATAAGAGATAAATTCTCTTCATAAATAATCACCTTATGTCAATATCCTTTACTACATCTAAAGAATTTTTTTTTTTTTAACTGTAACGGTTATATTTTTTATTTATTTGAAAAAGGGGAGAAGGGGTCTTTGCCTAGGCAGCCCCATTTACATAGAAGATAGTCATCGTTTTCAGATTCAGAGTTACAATCTTTTCAAGGAATTTGGTAGTTGTTATCATCATTGATAAGAATCTGACCTTTTGTGAGGGTACATCCTTTGTTTGCCATCTGGTCCGCTTCTCCATTCATGTTTCTAAGGATGTGATAAAACTTGTAGGAGGTGAATTCGTGGAGGATTCTTTTCAATCTGCCTAGCATTTTATTGAGGCTAGCATTGTTGAAGAGAGCCTCCGTATTTAATTTTT